>NMRB01001570.1:123938-143746 GCA_002633025.1 Notospermus geniculatus | reverse complement strand
AATGTTGGAGTTTCGATGCTATCCCTCGCCAGTGCGCCATAGTCCTGCGGCCGTCATCCTGAGAATATATAGGTTGCGCAGCTTTCCGACTCCGACTCCGGCTTCAACTACCACAATGAATTGCAGTCCGCTGTAGACATCCTTGATAGATTTCGTAAAATGCCATAACTTTGTGGCAGAATAATTTTGACTCGTAATCGGAAGTGCACGTAAATCGCAAATATATTATAGTCGTGTTTCAAGTCGTAACGACTAGGATTACGACTTCAATATTCATTATTTATCCGCACTTCCGATTTATAAGGCCAAATATTTCTGCCTTCAATTTATGGTGTTTGGCGAATTGAAAACTTCTATCAAATCGTTTTTGTCAAGGATGTCCATAGCGGACTGCGATTCATTCTCGTAGTTGAAGTCGGAGTCGGGCCGCTGCGCGAGGTTATACCGCTCGCTCCCTTCGTCACCGCACAATGCAGTATGCCCACGGAGGGACGGCGGGGTGCGCGAGCATTAAGAACTTCTGATTAGTTCAGAGATGCCGGTGTAACATTTGTCACCTTTTCTGTTAGTGAATGTTCCCCCGATTTCACCTGTCTATTGTCACTACGTCCCCGATGCAAAGACGGAAACACTGAAAACGGGGAACATTGGCAGATGTTACACCGGGCATTGATGGATGCTCTCCTTTTAAAAGTCAGTCATACTTGTTTGTTCCTTGGCTCACACCCGGATCATCAGATCTTATTTGAACCCCAGCAGCACTACGGTCAACAATAGGACTCAGTTCAATCCAAAACGGACGCAGGCGCGGACCCATGCAGGATTTTCGGCAGAGGGGAGTAAGAACCGCCGAAGGCGGTCGTTGCAGGCGGGCGCCGACGGGGAGTCTGGGGGCCTCCCCAGAAAATTTTGAAATCTAGGCCGTATACGCGATTTCCTCGCATCTCAGTATCAAAACAGAAAATACATGTAGTGTTACGTTTTTTTGCTTATTATCGCAAACTAAGAAAACAAAAAAGGGGGTGGAAAAGGGGGGTCACGACCCCCGAAACCCTCCTTTTGATCCCCGCCTGGGACGGACTTAGAACTTCCAAACGATTTTCTCTCTGTGTGATTTTGTTTTGCGAGGCCTATAAAACGCAAAGCACTAAGTTGACAAAACAGAGTGTGATGACGTCAATGTGATGGTCTTTTCTATACCGGGATTAGCATCCCGACTCATTGATAGAACGTTGAGAGGAAAAATCAGATAAAATCGATATCGCAGCAAAGTGATGGATCGTCTGCTAAATGTTCGTCTTTGTAGGATGGTAAACACTCGAATATTCGAGGTGTCACGTCCAGTGTCAAGTTATACTGTAGCGGGGGTGGGGGGGCAATCGAAGGCAAGCATGCCGCCGAAAAGTCGTTCTTCAAAACAGAGTCAATAGGTCATGCAGCAAATATGGGATTCGTCCTGGGATTATACATGTAATATGGGACTGGATTCCTCCAGGGTGCCATCAACTGATGGCCATAGCTGTGTAAAGTGCCCCAAAATTTCTCTGTGAATCGAGAGTGAGAACATTTGTCGGTTTTCCTCCATTGAAAAGTCGTGGGCTCTCTAGCTAACACTAGGGAGGTTTCGAAATCAAACGATCAACGCAAACTTTACGACAACGTTATTTTCGTACTACACATTAACCATATTTATATTGCATTTTCGGTACAAAAATAACGTTGTCGTTAACGTTTACGTTTATCGCTTGATTTCGAAACTATAAATTGGTTGGGAAATAAATAATCATCGCATATGCCATACACTCGTGTTTTCGTCAGGTCGTTTCCCCAGTGTGTCCGTCGATACCCCGGTACGAGCAGAGTGCCGCTGTACGGAGCAGCCAGCCAGCAGTCCGCCCAAGGCCTTCGTGACAGGCCTAACTCAACTTAGCCGTGCTGTTGCCCTTCATGGCTAAATTGTCCCGCCAGTCGTAATCGTGGACATACAATATCGATCCGTATTATTGTTTGTAAAACAGTTTCTGCTTTCCTGACTCAATTGACTTTTGTTCCAATTTAATCATTGTGAAGTTATTCATATATACAGGGTGTCCCAAAACAGTAGTGGCCAAACCAGTCAACCTCGGAAGTTTCTATGGATCCTATAAGAGTTGTTGTCTATTCATGACTGTTGAAGGTCCCAAACTGTTGCTGTACATTGCAAGTATTGTCACCCTACAGTGAACTGTTTGAAGTGCCCAACAGTTATGACTAGACAACAACTCTATTAGAGGATCTTCTTACGTACGAAATAGTCTTGTTTCATACAAATCAGTCAACACGGTAATTTATATCATTTTTATGTCGTGGCGCGTGCGTCGGCGCCGGTGTCGGTGTCCGTTAACATTGGTTTCCGTCACTTGCTTGAGAACGTTTTGACCGATCAACCTGAATGTTTTTGTGAGGGTTGGATTCTATGAGGGGACGGGTTCCTTTTGATGACCAGCTCTGCCGCCCATCCAAGATGGCGGCTATGGTGGCGATCTTGAAATCGGTTTCCGTCGATTAACTTGAGAACGCTGTGCGCAGTCAACTTGAATTTTTTTGTGAGTGTTGGTCTCTACCAGGGGAAGGTTACTTTCGACGACCAGCTCCGCCGCCCATCCAAGATGGCGACTATGGTGGCCATCTTGAAATGGGGTTCCGTCGATTAACTTGAGAATACTTTGCGCTATCAACCTGAATTTTTTGTGATGGTTGGTGTCTATGAGGGGGAGGTTCCTTTGCCGACCAGCTCCGCCGCTCATCCAAGATTGCGGCTATGGTGGCCATCTTGAAATCGGTTTCCATCAATTTTTACCACTCAACCTGATTTTTTTTCTGTTTCTGTGAAGAGAAGGTTCCTTTTAATGACCAGCACGCCGCTTCCCCAAGTTCACTATCGTGGCCATGCCCACAAACAACATACCAGTCGGGGGCATATGCCAGGCTCTGCGTTGCTCTTATTTTGTGTTGCAATGTAGCACCCTATTTCATGAACCAAATTAAATTACATGTATATGATAAGAATTCACTTTCAGGTCTGACCTTGCTACGTGTATTGAAACTGCTACAACGCATGAGAAAGAGTGTTACATTCATATTGGACTTGGAGTCGACAGCAGGTGTAACATAGGTGAGTGTCTCTGTAGCACAGTGTTCCCCAACAATAGACGCGGCCTAGAATGGTTATTGTTGGGTTAGTTGCCGTTTAATCCGTCAGGAGGGAAACAATAAGAAAAACACAGAAATACGGGGAACACTGATCGACGTTACACCGGCTCTTTTGAGATCATCGGGGTCTTGGTCGATCGATGTAATAACTGAACCCACTGTCGCGTTTTCACGTCGCGACTTCGCGCTGGCCTTTCACTTTCACAGGGAACAGGCAATAACTAAAGATTTCTACCTTTGAAAACGTAGCACCAAATTTCTATAGCCTGTCACTGCGCTTTGTCGCTCTCCGCCTCAAAAATCGCGTCAGTGCAGTCTTAGCAAAACGGGTTCCAAGAGGGTTCTTTGGCATTTCAGAGAACCCTTTCTTCTATACGGTTCTACCTAGAACCCTAAAGAGCCCCAGGGTGCTGAAATGAAAAAAAAATCGTTTTGCATCGGATTAAGGGCATACATGTATCAAGGAAGATAATATCACAATTGTTGTAATTCTTTTCAGAAATCTGCTCCGACCAGTTAATTGCACCTGATCAACAGGGTGTTTCAAAAAAAGTATACAATATTTAGAAAATTGTCTCCCAGATAGTAGTTTTATTAGTTTTCAGAAACTGCTTTCAGTAGACCTTTGTCCCTTCCTTTGTTTGCCATCATATCAACCATTATCGGTTCCGCATGCGAGCATAGGCGATTTACTTGTTCCCAATTTTAAATGGCTTGTGCACGGATGTGAAAGGGTTAAAAGAGCATTACTCACCGTGGTTGTAATATGTGGACATGTGCTTTGTATCTCCTAAACTCCCAAACAGATTCCATTAACCCATTACAAAATACAAAATACCCATTACAAAATAACGTTAGGAAAAACACTACGGTCAGATCGCTAGCGTCCCCACATCCCGACGTTAGTTCTGTATTACACCGGCCGGTCACCCATTCAAGTACTAACCGCGATCAGTGTTGCTTTTAAACTTTGAGCTGCGCGGCCAAAGCCCCAGCCACTAGGGCATAAATGAAATCATCCATCACCGCCGAGTTAAGGGCAAGCCGACGTTGTGAATTTTTGGAGCATTGGAAATAAAACATGTAAAAATACCATAAAAAAAAGTTGTATGACGAAAGTGAAGGCACCTGCGGGGTCTTGTCTATCAGTGGAAAGGAATTGAATGAGACGGGTCTTAGAATGCACTAATTAGCTAATAAGCTGAAACAAAAGACCAGTGTCGGAACACTTTCCCAAGAAATGATACATTTTGAAGGTAAAACACCTTGCTTATCATAAGGTTCGAGGTTTTTTCTACCCAGTCCACCCCTTATGGTAGCAATATTTTCGACAGATATAGAGTACTCCACAAGTGAATTTCATGAATGGTGCCAATTGGTCCAAAACAGGGCGGCCATATTGGATCTGGATTTTACTTCCTGGTTCTCTTCTAATGTACTGAGCATGTATGGTGTCTATGAAGTGCTGGTCAAGACACCCTTGCCACACCAGGTTCTATGGGTTTGTGACATTGCTGCCACTCCCTGGGTGTGTCATTCACATGCTTCTTCTCTGAGAAAATTGTACCTGTTTTTCATGTTTGGTGAATTTCTTTGTTATTGATTATGTAATGAAATTAAGCTGTAATTCTTGGGGCTTTGCTCATTTTCTGTTTCTATAAAGCACAGTGATCACATTGGACCATAAAAACAGTCAACACTGGAGGTGTCTTTATTGCTTTTCTCATAGGGGCCTTAATTCAAGCAATACGAAAATGTCAAACGACGGCTTGCCCTTAAGCCATGATGCCATATATTGCAGCTGCAAGTTCCACGGGTGCCATATTCCTTTCAGTAACCACCTTCTGTTCATAATAATGCCTTGTATACCTTTACAGACTTGATACATCTCCTCGCTCCCGGCCGCTTGCACTGCTCAAAATACAGAAACGACCCATCAGTAGGATACATGTTGTAATTCCATTTGTAAACATCGCTGTTAAAATCAGGAAAAACAACGCTGACTTCCTTAAGGACTATCCTTTCTGGTCTTTTACAAAACAAAGCGTGTTTTGGGCAGTGAAACTCTTTTACTCCAACTGCTTTGGGCCCGGGAAGACCCAACAATAAGACACATTTTATCGATGCATCACACATGAAACTCCAAACTTTATAGCCCCTGATGATACCGGCGGCACTTTTCAGCAAGTATTTCATAGCTTTAAAGGAATAATTTGTCTTCCTAAATGCAGTGACATACACTTTTGCATCTACAATCCAGAAGGTGCAATAAACATGGTTGCATGGGAACTTCCCAAGACTGGAGTATGGCAGTTTTACTCCCTTTGTGAGGATCAGTTGAACTCTCCTTGTTTTGTTGACTTCTACTATTTCATAGACACTTGAATACCATCTTCCGCCAAACTTGCATGACACTAAGGTCTCACCCCTTTGGAGAAATTCCAGCTCGATTACAAGGGCGGGTAGACATTGATCTGGAGACGGAATGAGAAAATCGCCTACTATAGATTTAGTTGAAGTGTCGTACAGAGAAAAGCGATGACGGCCCCTGAAACGTTCATCAATAATGATATACTGTTTATACATAAATAAATTTTATGAGCCACCGCTTTCAAATTTGAGAAAAAACCTGTCCTCATGGACACGGCGGAATGATCAGGCCCGTAGCTAGCATAGGGACAGGGGGGGCAAATGCCCCCCCAGGCCAATTGTTCAAAAAAAATTTTTCAGCAAAATCAATTGTTCGTGTCTCAGAGTGCAGGAAATTGACCTCAAATCGCATCTCAGAGCTTCTAATTTTCAAAATTTTTCTGGGGGAGGCCCCCCAGACCCCACGCAAAACAGGCCCCTGTGGCGCTTGAAGGCCAAGCCTACGTCCGGGCAGCTCGTTTGCTTAAAATGCCCCCCTAGCGAAAAAAAGCTAGCTACGGCCCTGATGATGTTTGGCTTAGTTGATATATTATCAATCCAAAATATTGAGATACTGTTTTTTTAAACAGCAATATTTTCCCCTCAGGATCCACGTAGTCCCGGAAAACGCCGTTGAACATTACCAACGGCGGTTTAAAGGGTATCCTCTTATAAAACTTGTAGACAATGGTCTTCGGCTCCTGTCGATGATGGGCGAAAAAGAGCAAATTACAATGGGACCTCTCTATTAAGGGCACCACTGGGACTAACGAATGCTGTCCTTAATTGAGACGTGTCATCATTACGGAGGTTAAAATATATAGAAATGATCAATTTGTGACTGAACTTTGGTGTCCTTAATAGAGAGGTGTCCTCCTGGCAGAGGTGTCCGCAAAGAGAGGTTCCGCTGTAGCTGCAAAGTTAAAGCCGCATTTTATTCAATTTCGAAATGTGTTTATGCTCGTCGATGGAGGTGTAGTGTAAAATGTACGATGATCTACTGTAGAGTATGCGATAAGCGAACGGCCCGCGAACCTGGACCCATGTTGTTTTAGTTTTAGAACACTCCGACGAAAACGCATTTTTACTTTAATGTTTTCCAAAGGGTTTGAACACTAAAACATGTGACTTACGGGTGCAGTCATTTATCCCACACCGTAATTCTGGCCATAGCCACAGGAAAAACGACATGGGCAATCAGCGATCAAGTGACAGGGCGTTTGATGCATCGCGTAATCTAGGCCTATTTCGGCTGAAAGGGTAAATGTCGTCCTGGGTATATACAAAGATTACCAAGGATCTCAATCTTCACTAAAACAATACCCTGGGTGTAGTTTCGGTAACCGAACATCACCCAGCTTCCATGGCTTCCGCAATCTGTGCCTAAGAACGAGTCCTATTTAGAAATTCCGTGGAATCTCGCGGTCTCGCGCCGCGGTACATGTTGAGTGTAGCTGTTCATGACATTCTTCAGGCGGTCACGTAACCACGGGCGAGACAACCACGAATCCAGCTGTCATACTACGATGCTGGGTGATGTTCGGCTACCGAAAGTACACCCAGGGTATTGTTTTAGTGAAGACTGAGTAAGCTTTGTATATACCCAGGACGACATTTACCCTTTCAGCCCTATTTCGAAGGACCTGAACATGTAGGTTATACTTAGTGATTTCACACTCATCCAGGTTCGCGGGCCGTTCGCTTATCGCATACTCGCTTACGCATCCAATAATACCATACTCAAAAGAGGGCGAAACTCCCATTTTATTGGATGTATAAACTTCAAACTTTCAGCACTTTTACTCTACTAGGTGTAGCAATCAGTCCTATGTTCAAAATCAAATTTACCACAAAAATCTCATGAAAAATATCAAATCTCAAATTTTGATATTTTTTTGATTTTTCAAATTTCATTATATTTACGAAATATTTTTTCACACCATTTCTTCACAAAAGAAACAATAATTCATATGAAATTGCTTCTAAATGCATATTAAGTGAATAGTCATCAAAATTGAGGCCTTAGAATTTTAGTGATAGTTTGGGGTTTTGATATCTCATGAATTATTCACAATGGGCCGGCCGTATGCACCAAACGAAGATTATCTTGAACTCAGGTTGAGCCACAACTTTTCAATTGTTCAGGTTTTGCCAGGGCATGATGTGACAATTGAAAAGTTGTGGCTCAACCTGAGTTCAAGATAATCTTCGTTTGGTGCATATGGCCCAATATATTGGTACCCACAATATTGGTACCTGTCATAATGTTCTGACCCTGAATGCAATATCTTTGATGAGCGCACTCATCCAGCACATAGCATGTTTTTGGCCGAATATATAATGATTGCCAAAATTTTGAAAACTTCACAAAATATCCAAATCCCAAAATATCACTAATTCTATAGCCTCAATTTTGATGACTGTTCATTTGATGTAGAAGCAATTTCATAGGAATTACTATTTCTTTTGTGAAGAAATGGTGTGAAAAAATCTTTCCTAAATGTGATTTTATATCATGAAATCTAAAAGAAATGGTCCATGGACCATGTGCTCACCCGTTTGGACATACATGTAATAGTGTAATGACAGAGCGAGTGTACATGCCAGCAGAAATCTATTTTTGATGTCAGTTATGAGCGATCTGGGTCAAGTCATTCCCAAGTTGCAGGACTTCAATGATTTTTGTGTTATGCCACCTGGCGGCCATATTGGATGTCCGATCGTGCCAAAACTTCACATGCACATAAAGGTCATCTAGACGGAGCCACAAAGCACATTTGAGCGCTCTGGGTCAAGTCATTCCTAAGTTATAGCACATTTGATGATTTTCGGTTTACGCCACCTGGCGGCCATATTGGAAGTTTAATCAGGCCGAAATATGACGTGCTTGTTAAGGTCATCTAGAGGGAGGTAAATATCAAGATTGAGCACTCTGGGTCAAGCCATTCCTGAGTTATAGCACTTTCATAATTTTCAGGTTACGCCACCTGGCGGCCATATTGGATGTCCGATCGGGTCGAAACTCGGTATTTTTGAAGATACCCCTGTAATACACGTTTATGCAAGATATGAAGACGCTCGGTGAAATAATGAAGAAGTGGCTGGTTCGTTACTTTTGTGGGACTTTGACCTCTGTGACCTTAAAAAGTAGGTCAAATCAAAAACCCGTTGTATATGTTATGTATCCTAATTAGATACACCTATGATAAAAATTTGGAGATGATCCAGTCATCAGTTCAGGATTTATTGCACTTTTTGTGTTTTGGGTTTTGGCCACCTGGAGGCCAAGCCAAGAATCGAATCGGACCGAAACTTGGTGTCATAGGTCATCTGACATATGGGTAATATGTACCAAGTTTCAGATCAATAGCTCCTGTGGTTACGAAAGGTGCCCTGCTAACGGCCGACGACGGACACTGACCACGACAAAAGCTCACGGGTGAGCTAAAAATCAAGAAAATATCAAAAATTGAGATTTGGTATTTTTCATGCGAGTTTTGTGGCAAATTTGATTTTGACCATTGGACTGATTACACCTAGGTGAGTAAAAGTGCTGAAAGTCGGAAGCTCGTACGGCTAATAAAATGGGAGTTTCACTCTCTTTTCAGTGTGGTATTATTGGGTGCGTAAATATATACGAGAGACAGTGTAAGAGCCCAGCTTACAGTTTTTTCGATGTGTGCTGAAAACGCGGGCTCAGTTCTTTGAAGTATCAGAAGGCAAGCATTTCGGCGACATTCACGAACCTGTGAGACCTCTACCACAGGACATACACACTACTCAACAACAGAGAATGCATCCAGGTACATGCGCATGTACCTGATTTCTACAGCAGACCTACATACACCAAAATTTCATTTGTAATGTCGAACAGGTCTAGCATTACCGGGGTCCAACTTCTCCTGTTGGTAATGATCGGCATTGCTGACCACATGCAGCAGGCTGTTGATATCTTCGACTGACGCCTTAGATATGACATTAATGTTCCGAGGAGCTGGATCCCAGTGGCAAAGCCAGGTCTCTGTGACCTTACAACTGTGAATTACTTGCCTTCTGCCCATACATCCGGCAATCTTCACACTGAAATGCTTCGTTCTTTTCCAAGCATTTTCCTTTCCTTTTGTCCATTTGACAAATAAATCTGACGACATCGGGCATGAGAGCGACCGTCGAACATCTTAATGTCAAACAAAATGCAGCGCATGCCAGGATTGACGTCACCTCCTCAAATCCGATGTCAGGGTTCTCGATGCTCCAGTCTCGTCTGACCAACTCAAAGTTCTTGCTCTTCATCATGCTGATCATGGGTTCTGCCATACCTGACCAACAAGGGGCATTCTATGTACGGCTAACAACTCTGGTCATAGCCAATGACAGTTAAGCCAGTAGGTCTAAACCCCTAGCGGTGAGATCTGTGGCAATTTAATCCAAATAAGTCAATACCGATTTGGTTCTGCCGTTGATAGTTCGAAAACATATTTCACGGAAACGTGGTCCACGGTCAATCTTACTAGTATCTTCACTCTCCACAGCCTACAGATATGAAACCCTCTCGAAGATTATGCAGAATCTTTCCGAAGTTTACTGAAAGTTGCCGACTTCGTGGTGATGTTGTTCCTATCTTTTCATGTGCTGGGAAGTACCCAATCGCATTAGTTTAAACACTAATGTTGTAACGATTATGTTAACAAACGCGCTTGGTCGTACGGCCGTCGCGACGTCAGCAAAGTTCGCCACCCCTAAACATTTTTGGAGGCCATCTCGAGACGGTAAAGTCAGTGTCGTCTCTTCTAGTAAGGAAGTGGAACTTGGCTGATTAAAGTAATACATAATCCACAAAGTAGGGGTTCTAGTACCAGATACACTGATACATCGACCAACCATGATTCCGCTCATGATCATTATCGAGGCGATGTAATCAGCTGTTATGTTAGTCTCGGTCCAGGCAACAGAAGCAGCAGGTTTTCAACTCGGGAGCTAGGGATGCTGTGTAAGCTAGCTACATGTATTCGAGGGCATCCTCGGCGTTTTCGCCACGTCGTTCAATCAGGGTGGACCAGATAAGTCGATGTATAATCGGTTATAACTTTAGTCGACTGACATGACTGACCCCGGTGATAGTTTCGCTATTCAGCAGGGTCAGTCGAATTTTAAGGTAGATTCATACTTTGCGTTTTGTGCTTTGCGCTTGTCCGTTCCTATGCGAGTGTGTGGTAGAAAAAGTAACTTTTATTGTTGGTACCATAGGCAACGGACAAGCGCAAAGCGCAAGAGGGAGAATTATGAATTGGTCTTAAAACACATACACCGCATTGAGATTTGCCGTTAATGTGTGCCTAGCCTGGAGATACATGTAGACCAACCGTATTGAATTCATCCATCTCGTCCGTACTGGAACCAGCATCAAAATTTGAGGACGGAGACTGAATGTATGTGGTGAGGGTATTCGAAAAACCTGGACAATGGACGGTGGACGATGGACGATGGACGGCTCCTTTCAGCATCATCGATCTCCACCACCTGGATGATAATTGTCGCATTTCCGACATACCTCCAAGACGTAAAAAATACGCCGCAAGAATTTAAATGAAAAATTGCACCAAATCAAAGTATATCGTGCAAGATTTATAAAATATCATCCTGGGTGCATTTCGTCATTTTCACGAATTTTCTCTTTGCATGGCAAGTTTGACGCCTTGGGACATTTCCGGCAAACAGCCGTACAGTGGGATTATTGCTGGGAAGGGCTGGAAAATTAATGCTATACCGACTATAATTCGGGAATGGGGAGATAGGGTGTCTACAAAACTAAGACCTAAGACCTACAAAAGTAAGACCCCACTGTATAAAAGTAAGACCCTGTTATAAAAGTAAGACCCNGGTCTTAGTTTTGTACTGAGGGGGTCGTACTTTTATAACAGGGTCTTAGTTTTGTACTGTGGGGGTCTTACTTTTGTAGGTCTTAGGTCTTAGTTTTTTACACAACCTGGGGAGATAAGACCAATCCCTACAACTTTTCAAAAGGGAGCCATAGTAAATTCTCAAGGACTTAGGAGCTGTAGGTATCGGTGGTTTTCCCGCCAGAACATGTGTAGACAAGACAAGAGGTAATTCTGAACGCTGTAATGCGTGATTGATCATGTTTATCGTAGGCCTGTGCAGTTCATGTTGATGCTGGGAGGTATGTCGGAAATGAGTCAATTATCATCCAGGCGGTGGAGAACGATGATGCTGAAAAGAGCCGTCCATCGTCCATCATCCACCGTCCATCGTCCAGGTTTTTCGAATACCCATGTGGTGAAGGTATGTGTTGATCTGATTCTTCCATCGTGGGACCAATAACAATGAAATGCCTGGTAGCGACAGAGTTCACAAGGTGACTTCAGGAGTGGCATTCGGCCTCATTCCCCCAGGCTTCAGCTGCCGTATATTGGCATACATTACATTGGCATTACATACTTGATGGCGTAGGCCTATACACAACAAAACCAGTGATTAACAGTCCTATCCACGGGAGAGAGAGAGCACGTGAGGCGAAACAACATTACCGTGATTTACTCAGTACTACCTGCGCACTGCGTACATACAACAATAAACCGTTTCACTCACCGCGAATAAAGTAATAGCCCTACGCGCCAAGTAGAGATCCCGTTGTATAATAACCTCGAAATATCTACATTTCCCACACCAGCGTTAACTTCAACAATTTCACCAACTTATCACAGGCAGGCAAAATGTTAGGAATTGTAATTTCTAATGTACAACCGACATAATATTCCGTCATCATCTGAGAATATTATCGTTCAGAAACCAATATACCCTATAAAATGTACAAACAAAATCTTAAAAAGAAATTCACAGCATTTCAGTTCGAAAATTCGCACACAAATAAAAACAACCATACCAGAATATGAGTACATGCCAAATTTAGAACTTAATGCTCCTTCAACAACTGAGATACAGCTGAAAATATTGCCAGACATGCAGGCTTGCCAGACAATGTTGAAAATAAAAGCAACGTCTTTTGTGTCATTTTTCCTGCAGAAAAATGAACATACTTTTTTTCATGATGCAACGACAAGACCTAAAATGACATCAATGACCTGTTGGGATAGGCCGCAGGGCGGGTTCTCCATTCCATTTGTGTCCGAAGAGCAGAATTGATAAGAGTCGAAACCAGCCTAGAAGTTGAAAAATGCATTACGGCAGGTTTTCAAGTCAGGTGCTTCAGGCTGTGTAAGCTACATGTAGCTTCGGTTTCGAACCTAGGTTATAAAAGTCTATTTTTTAGATCTTTTTATTGATGAATATTCAACCACTCATCCAAAGTCATTGTACAATATTGATCCGTATTATTTTTCGTAAAACAGTTTCTGCTTTCTTGATTCAACTGACTCCTTGTTCCATCTTAATCATTTTGAAGTTCAGATATACAGGGTGTCCCAAAACAATATCCTGGCCAAAGCAGTCAACCTCAGAATCTACGGTTCTATGGATCCTATTAGAGGACTTCTTTCATAAGAAATAGTCTTTGTTTCATACAAATCAGTCAAGCCAGTGATAATTTATATCATTTTTTTGTCCAGCAATGTAACACCCTATTTCGCGAACCAAATGAAATTTTTTGATAACAATCCACTTTCAGGGCTGACCTTGCAGCGTGTATTGAAACTCTTACAACCCACGAGAAAAAAGTGTTACATTCATATTGGACTTGGAGTGGAGAGCCGGCTCTTTTGAGATCATCGGGGTCTTGGTCGATCGATGAAATAACTGAACCCAATGTCGCTTTTTCACGACCTAGGCCCTTCGCGCTGGCCTTTCATTTTCAAAGGGAACAGGCAATAACTAAAGATTTCTACCATTGAAAACGTAGAAATGTGAAATCTACGTGTGAAATCACCGCGTTTTGCCGGTCTCCGCCACAAAAATCGCGTCAGTGGGTACTATTAAACAAACACACAGGACACAGACGTGTGGGGATTAGCTATTACTCTAATCAGAAAGATCTTTCATTTAAAGAGGCGATATATTCCTTCCATTTCCTGCAGAGTTGCAGCGTACATTTTGTGGGATGAAACCCACGCCATGTTGTTGTACTCACTGAGGCCGTTAATTTGACACCCATGTTGATATGATTTGAAGACATCAAATTTTTCACTCCTACTGTTAATACCTTTGGCCCCCTAAAAAGGGCGGCCATCTTGAAAATGTGCAAGTTTTGTTTGTGGGTGGTAACAAGGTGAAATGCGTTCAGCATGTCCATTTTCATATAAAACAGGAGGGAATGTTTTGTTACCAGAACTACGCTGCAAAAATTAAGAAATAGTTGGTATATTCAAAGGCAAAGTAATAACAGTAACTCAGCCTGTAGTGTACAGGTGTCATCCGCCATCCACCATTCGCCATTCGCATACCCCATACGCCAGATTTTACTCCGACCCCTGATTTTCAACAAATTGCATATCACAGGTGTGACTCTCGCACGTGTTGTACCTTGATTGTGAATGTAAATGACATATTAAAGTACGTACCATCACTTAGTGAGGTATTGAGGTAGATCACACAACAAGGGTGAAAACGGACACGATTTGGCACGATCACTGATTTGTGGGAATTTTTCTGCTTGCCTGAAAAGCAGTGAAACATGCGCAATTTCAATGTATCAACGCTCATTACGGTAAATGCCACACTCTAAAAAATTGGGCTGGAACTCGTTTTCAGCCTATGCTTAAATTGACAGGGTCTATCTTGTCAATTGACAAGTTTTCAACTTGTCATCTTCGGACAAAAAAAAACTCATCATTGAAACAAATTCAGGCTAAATATGAAAGATAAAGCCAAGCAAATTCAAATCATTCCTATCTTGAGTAGAAATTAAAATTTAAGCGCCAAGAGACTGTGATACGGTAGCTAAAAGTACTCACAACAGCTACGTATATACCCTACGTAATTTCTAAACCTACGATGGGATTCGAACCTACGACCTATGAAACTAACATACAAACTACTGACCTAACCCCTAAACCCAATCGGCTAATGAGGCACCGATGCTGACAGCACATGCTTAGGGTTTGAAATTGAGCGATGCATGTGAAGGATGCGCATGGCCAATAATGTCCCGCCACCAACAACTTGTCGTCATAACATGGAAATCTTGTGAAGTGGACAAACTGAACTCGTCACACAGATGTGCGACTCACCATGACAAGCAAATCGTGTCATGTATGACGTAACCCGTCAGATTGACTAAAGCATTTCGTCAATATTCGCAGACAAGTTGCGGTGACAAGAATTTTTCAAAGAGTGCACGTCAAGATTACATGTATTTAGCAACAGCAAATCCCACTTGCTTCGATCCCATGTCAAATTTTGTGTAGAAACGACAAATGAAAAGGTCACCCAAAACCCATAACGGGCCGGTCGGAGGTGGAACGTCCATCCCTTTGAAACCACTTAGGCAGACCGTCGTACCCATTTGGTGAACCTGAACAGATAAACGGAAAATGGAAAGGTTTGTTAGAACCCCGAGGTAGTGCTAGTTATGGATACAGTTCAGCGTTTACAACCCCTCTGCGCATAGTGCTGCTTCCTGCGACCCAAAAAATTGTGTTTTTCTATCAGAATGTAAGAGGAAATTAGCAAAATATTGTCTCCAGCCAATCCCATGCCCGAGAGGGCATGCCGTGGTTCGGGCCCCGATACTGGTAGGCTAGCGGCCAAGCCTAAAAAAGCCTCTAAAATGGAGTTACCCCTCAGGAAGGTATAACAAGCTGAGATCGGTCTCATTTGAACCGGCTGGGCCCCTAGTTTTTGGAATCGGGTCTTGTGGTGATGTTAATTGTGGAAGTCGCCGAAAACTTTACATTGACTTTATCATTGGCCCGGACCCAAGAACAGAACTTTGTACAGGAGAATGGGACCGGTGTGCAGCTAACTTTTTAACGATTGGATTTACACCCCATAAATGTATTACCTACAGATAGAAACATGCTGACTAAGAAGCAGACAAGCATGGACTAAAGTGGTTTCGACAAACAGATGTGGCCAAAGAGGACGTTCGCAGCTGACAAGGCGTCAGTGGTTAGGATTAATGGTGCAAAGACCATGAAGGAGAAAAAGCGACTCGAGTCTGAGACAGACTATAGGTGAGTTTTATCACACTCCTTGGTCGTGCTTAGGCTCTGGGGTATGTAGTCATCGACCATTAACATGGATTAGGTCACGTGTGATGTCTTACATACCGGTACGACTGAGGCGATGACTCATTTGTTCGATCAATTTATGTATGACTACTTAACGATTTAATGAATACCTAAGGGGACAAGAATTAAAGTAGTATCATTTATGAAAATCCGGATGCAATAAAAATGTTAGATTCCTTTTTTTCTGTATCATTCCATATATACGCTACTTAATATGGAGGTGCCATATTATGATAGCATTGCGATGACAGCCGTCGACCCAATGCATTGCTTGTTTTTGGGTGTTGCCAAACACATGTTCAAAGTCTGGCGCGACGATAAAACGCTCACAGAAGTTGATCTTGCCAGAATAGACGACAAGCTTGCGAGGATAAATGGGTCAACAAAGATGGCTTGTTGTACTTGACTCGATGACGCGATGACTCGATGACCGCCAAAATTTTCAAACGAGATTCAGCTGGTTATTTCTAAGAAGTGGAACTGATCAACGGCGGAAGTGGGCAGACGTAGTGTCGCCAGCCACCAAGAGGTTGATATTCGGCGTAAATCATGAAATGAAGGATAGCGTCGAACTAGGCCTACAGCTCCTAAGGCCTTGAGAATCTACTATGGGTCCCTTTTGGAAAGTTGTAGGGATTGGTCTTGTCTCCCTATTCCAAACCCCGGAGGAGGTATAGCGGTAATGTTCAGCCCTTTTCAGCAATGATCCTACTGCATGTTCTATACCGGAAGCGTCAAAGCTGCCATGCAAAAAGTAAATTCATGAAAATGACGAAATGCACCCGGGTTATTCATGTACTTCATGACGTCATCAGTTTTGTGGTCACGTGCATCTTGGCAAGACGCACGTGATAATCTTGGACGAAAATTTTCAGATCTTGGACGATAGGCTGTCTTATAAATCTTGCAATGTATTTTTTTTCAATTTGGTAAACCTTTTTTTAAAATTCTTGCAGTGATTTTTACATTCTTGAACGATATTTTTCAAATTTGGAGCAAATTTTACAATTCTTTGATTTTTTTATTGTGTGTAATGAAAATTAAATTCTTGGACTGTACTTTTTCAAAACACTTGAACGAAAAAAAACAGTCTTGGATAAATTCCGCTGCTTCAAGCACAACCACAATCATGCATTCCAAGCACAAACGACGTCACGGCTTCAGAGTTGTACTGAAATTGGGAATAGGTATGCGGTATAAAAAATGGTTATAAAAATATGCCAGAGGTGACTTATTTCACCTTCCTAAAACTCGAATTAAAATAAGGCATTCAGCAATTGGTGCAGGAAATTTAACTGGCCTTCTTCGTGCCTTCGAGTCATCGCGCCATCGAGTCATCGAGTCAAGTACAACAAGCCACACGGATCGGCAGTGTTGAGGACAAAACTAACGGCAGAGGAATGGAATGAAATGGTCCATGGACCATGTGCTCACCTGGGTGAACGTACCAGAAAAACAAATGACAAATGTTAAATTGAAATGTTCCAGGGTCATGTATTCTCATTAGATGCGCAAAAAGCTGGAGACAATTCAGTTACACTAACTTCAGGAGTTACTGGACTTTGAGCTTTGGTTTTGGCCACCTGGTGGCCAAGCGAAGAATCAAATCGGACTGAAAAGTGGCGTCATAGGTCACCTGACATAGGGATGTATATGTAGCAAGTTTCAAGTCAATAGCCCAAGCAGTTCCCAAAACGCGCCACCAAATGACTAAATTTTGAACTTTGACCTCTGTGACCTTGAAAACTCAGTCAAATCAAAAAACCCTCACTTACGTCATGCATCCTCATTAGAAGCATCAATGATAAAAATTTGGAGAGGATCCAGTCATTAGTTCATGAGTTATTGCACTTTTTGTGTTTTTGGTTTCCGCCACCTGGTGGCCAAGCTAGGAGTCAAATCGGACCGAAACTTGGTGCCATAGGTCATCTGACCTAGGGGTATATATGTACCAAATTTCAGGTCAATACCACCTGCGGTTACTAAACGTGCGACTTAATGGCAAAATTTTGAACTTTGACCTCTGTCACCTTGAAAAGTAGGTCAAATCAAAAACCCGTTATATATGTAATGTACCCTCATTAGATACACCTATGATAAAAATTTGGAGGTGATCCAGTCATTCGTTCAGGAGTTAGGCTATTGCACTTTTTGTGTTTTTGGTTTCCGCCACCTGGTGGCCAAGCTAAGAGTCGAATCGGACCGAAACTTGGTGTCATAGGTCATCTGACCTAGGGGTATATATGTACCAAGTTTCAGATCAGTAGCTCCAGCGGTTACGAAACGTGCCCTGCTAACGGAGTACGACGACGACGGACGACGGACGCAGACCCACGACAAGAGCTCACCCCAGGTGAGCTAAAAATTGGACATTGTACTATTCACTCCTGCTGCTAAACGGTATACTTTCGGGTGAAAAACTACGTAACTGGCAAACATCTGTCAAGGCTTGCCGCATAATTACAAACCCCGTCATATCAAAAACAAGGCTTCTGGCCTGGGAATTTACGACGATCTACATGTACGGTTCAAAGCGAGTTACACCAAACATGCATTTCGCTTGCCTTCTGACTGAATCCGTTGAGAACTTGGGTTCGATGTATACGTTTTGGCTCTTTGTGTTTGAGGGTATAATGGATTTTTAGGGACATTCTATTCAAATGGAAGGGATATTGAGCTAACCTAGAACGAGAAGTGAATAGAATTCGACATGAACTTCGAAAGGGGTGGGGAGACTATAACACCTTTCTCAAGCAGTGGGCAGAGGCAACAACGCTGGAGGTCACACACGCAACAGTTGAGCTTTTCGCAATGACGAGCATTCCAACCGGACACTGGGCAAATACAGCATCAGTTGAAATTTGTGGAAAGAGCATGGGTAGTTATTATCCCCGGAACGGAATAGTTATTTTTGACGGAACGGAACATGTACAGTCTTTGACAAAAGTTTATCTCCACCTGACATCTTGAATATTTCAAATACTACTATGCCTATTTAACACGGTTTCACATGAAAGTGTATCTAGTTGGTCGTATTGCTGCATCCAAATTTTGGAAATGTCATAACTATGTAATAGCTCATCAGTATAAGGGAACTGAGGGGATCTGGACGGAAGAGGAAGATTAGCCGCACCCCCTAGGCTAAAATACACTAAAATATCCCTATTTCCGGGCTTTTTGAAAAAACTAGACCTACCTAAACTTGCAAACTAATAAAATCTCTTCCATCCAGATCCCCTCAGTTCCCTTATACTATAAATTTCTCGAAATAGATACAGAACAGTACCTTAGAGATTTATATTTCAATCCTGAAAGTAATGTTGCTTATACAATCTGAAATAGGACTCTCCCCCAAATAGGACTCTCTCCTTTTGTGAGACAAAAATTCCTCCCCCAACTGTCTTTTCCGCAAAACCCTCCGGAAGGTTTCGCGAAATCATTTTTCTTACCTATCAAAGGTTTCGACTTCCTTATATAGTGCATCAAAATCACTCTTGAATATTTTCATGGTTTGACTTAGATCAACTTTACAAATTAAACCCCCTTAAACTCCTAAACGGTATTTCCTGGATTAACGAAGTGATGTTTTTTACCATCAGTATTAGTCAGCCAATTTTACTATATTTTTTATTTTTCGCAAATCTGCTGTAAAAAATTATTATAAACAAAAAACTACAATCATATCTTAATGCTATTGCAACGCCATCTCTGGGTTACTACAAGAACTAACTTGGCTATCGCAGCGCCATCTCTGGTGAAAAGTACGAACTAAAGTTTCAACGGTGCTGCCATCTCAGGGTAGAAGTAGGAACTAAATTTTACTTTTTAAATGTGTTCTAAACTGAAGGACTTTTTCATTTTCGATCCGTATAATGCGATTATTTCCGGAGTAACCAACTGCGGCAAATCATATTTCATTTTGGATTTGTTAGAAACAATTTATAGGGATCATTTTGAAAATATAGTGCTATTTTGTCCTACCTTTGATTATAATGAAACCTA
>NMRB01001570.1:81772-97860 GCA_002633025.1 Notospermus geniculatus | reverse complement strand
TGTAATAGAATTTGCGGGGGTATTGACCAATTGGTGATTTTCACGGTAATTTTTATTCGGGAAAATTGTGTATACGGTAACTTGAATATTTCAAATACTACTGGGACAATTTTAACGCAGTTTGTTCCACATGAAAATACATCTTGTTGGTCATATTTCTGCATCAAAATTTGGAAATTTGAAAATGTTGTAATTTCGTAATAGCTATCAGAAAAAATCTTAAAAATCAACATTTTGTAACGTTTTTGTGAATGCTCCCCATCGCCATCTTTGTTGGAGCGGTCTAAACATTTGACTTCACCATTGGACACTAACACTGACCCTATCGTTAACCTGCACCCCGCACGTTATACCGACCCGATAAATCTTATCTAACGCTATCATTTTCTCATTTCATTTAGGGTCTCCGTACTCTTGAACTATGCGTAGACAACTTGCAACCGGATTTCTTGTACGACCACATCCAACCGGTTCGTGCAGAACTCATGCAGGCATTATGGAGAACACTTCGGAATCCATCGGATAATATCGCGCACGTGGCATTCCGTGTCCTTGGCAAGTTTGGCGGAGGGAACAGAAAAATGTTACGGGAGCCACAAAAGTTGAATTTCAACGACCGCGAGACCGTTGGACCGTGTATTACCGTCTATTTCCAGGACTGTAAGACACCTATTTCAATGCCAGTTGAGAAGGTAAACATGTTTACTATAATTTGTTGCAAACCTTTGGCTTTAGGTTGCTGGTTCGGTGCAGTGGCAGTATCAGCACCTGCCAACCATGAGATCACAGGTTTGGCCTGATAGCCTAGTGGTTATCATGTCCGCTTAGCAAGCGGCAGGTCCCGGGTTCGAATCCAGCCCGGGCCATATGGGATTAATCATCCCTGGCTCTTCAGTCCGTCGCATGGGACAGTAAGCCGTGGTGCCTTGTACCTTGTGCCTGTGCAATGGTAAGTAAAAGACCCCATCCAAGTGAGGAACATGGGTAGTTTGAGATGGCCTCTTCCATACTTACCAGGGCCAATAATGCTATAGCGTCAGCCCTGACGGAAAAGTGAAATACAAATAAAAATACATGTTCAAGTTTGGTCCTCGCTCAGTCCTGCAAGTGGCTTTACTTGGGCCGTAAGTGGCTTTTAGGCCCCAGGCTGGTGGCAGGGAGGCATAAGACGTCTTTTTGCAACCTTTTTGCACCCAACTCTGCCGGAATAACATGTTCCTCGGTTATATCGACTTTGAAAAAATGGCCGTTTTCTTCCGCAGGTATGAAGTCAGATTCTTGTGTTGTAATGGAGTCAGATTCTTGTGCTGTAATGAAGTCAGATTCTTGTGCTGTAATGGAGTCAGATTATTGTGTTGTAATGGAGTCAGATTCTTGTGTTGTAATGGAGTCAGATTCTTGTGTTGTAATGGAGTCAGATTCTTGTGTTGTAACGAAGTCAGATTCTTGTGTTGTAACAGAGTCAGATTCTTGTGTTGTAACGGAGTCAGATTCTTGTGTTGTAATGGAGTCAGATTCTTGTGTTGTAACGGAGTCAGATTCTTGTGTTGTAATGGCAGGAATTTACTTTACATTTCAGGCAATCGAGACGGCCCTAAATGCCCTAAAGTCGAGCTCCACCGAGTCGTTTTACAGGAAGCAGTCGTGGGAAATTATAAAATGTTACCTCGTGTCGGTGATGAACCTCGACGATGAGAAAGCTACACTTGTCCAGCTGTTTATGCATCCTAGGTAAGTGGTAACAGGTAAAAATCCCCAAAATAAAAATCCCCAAGGTAAATTTCCCAGTGATAAAAATCCTCAGTGAGGAACCGAAGGAACTAATCCGTGACGTGGCGCTGACGAACAACTCAGTTAAAACTATGACGTCGAAAGCCAAGCCAACGTTATTTGCCATTTAATTCTGAAATTACACCCTACTTCTAGCCCTAATATACCTGAAGTAGTCCATTGAATTTCGAATTTTACATGTTTATCATCAAGTAAAGGACTGACTTAATGTATCTGAATGTTTTCAAATGAAAATTCAAGCGGGAACAAGTTGAATTTCATCGATAAAATTGACTATTTTAGCGTAAATAACAGACTGAAGAGCAACATCATTGATTGTGAATGACGCATCACACATAACGTCACGAACGATGCGCGACGTCAATCTGCCTTGTGTCCAGATGCCGATTCCGCCATAAACCGCCTTGACTCATTATATGTTGTCTATTCAGCTTAATGCTGTGGCATTTCATGGCGGTTCAGGGCGGTGAAAGCTACAGATGGAAAGTGCAAAAAATAGGTGGCTCTGTTGGGTTAATTAACACCTACATTCTGTCCATGTCCATATACTTTTACAAATTCTCTTCTCTGGTTAGTTTCCACGATAAAGACATCCAGATCAGCTCAAGTCCGCTCTACAAGAATGCCGATCCTCACACCCGGAAGGTTCACGAGCAGGCTCTGACTGGAATGTTTGTAGCTGCTGCTATCAAGGATCTGAGGCCCTCCGTGCTGCCCAACATGGCGTCCATGGTCAGGCATTATACCCTCGTCGCTGTTGCCCAGCAGTGTGGTAAGTTCATTTTACAATTCCAGAGGCAATCTAGAATATCTCTTCCTCGCTCGGGCACTTTCTAGTAGAGATCCCAGAAGTGAATGAGTGGATTCCAATATTTTTATGGATCTGAAGTAATTAATACAGAAACGCTGAAAAAAAAATTCTGATCGATGCCCTGGCAGTCATCATGGGACACGAGGAGAAAGAACTCTGTAAGCCCGGCAACCTGGCCATGGTCCTCATTTTACACACAGCCACGACTGTCCTCGGTTCAAAGGAAAAGGCCTGTTGTCTGCCACTGTTTGAGTATCTCGCCGAGAAGATGTGTGCGTTGTGTTACGACCGGGCTTGGTAAGGTTATTTTAATTTATTTCCTTTAAAGTGCCACTGTTTGCATGAGGTATGCCTCAGTATCCACCCCTGGTGGCGGAATCAGGAACCAACATGATAAGACTGGTGTCCTGTCCAACCCATACATACAGTCTCCTCCTGGCGGTACCAATGACGCGACATCGTCATGTTCTGTTACCGGTACTAGGCATATGATGAGTGCGGGACTGCTACAAACCAAATCAGGAACATTTGACGACATCACTGCATCATACCCAACAGGCTAAAATTGCCTCCAAATCATCACTAAACCCCGATTTTGACAAAACACACCATTCATTTGCTTAAACATGCATATCTACAGCCGTACTGTGATTACCAACGTCTGCCTTGTATGGGCGGTTATTTCCGCAGAATTAGACGTGCCTGTCGTGCGAGTGAAACAGACTAGACGTGAGTGTAGCGTGCGTGAAGCAAAAGTAGACGTGTTTGGTGTGTGTAGGAAGCAAACATTAGAACTGTGAAAATAATATCAATGACCATGAAAAAATCATATGTCAACGTGAAAAATATCATATGCGTTAATCAGACGTGGATGTCGCTGCAGTCGATTGCAGCGCCACCCAACGTCTGATCAGCGCATAAGAAATTTTTCACGGTGACATTATGATTTTTTCAAGCACGTCTACTTTCTGCGGAAATAACCACCCGTAGTTATTTCCGCAGAAAAGACGTGCATGTCGTGAGAGTGAAGAAGACGTAGACGTTGTAGCATGTGTTTGGTGGTAGAAAAAAATCACATGTCAACATGAAAAATATCATATGCGTGAATCAGACGTTGGGTGGCGCTGCAGTCGATGAATTCATTTGTTAACACACAGCAGTGAGGAAAATATCAATGGCAATGAAAAAATCATAGGCCAACGTGAAAAATTTCTTATGCGCTGAGAAGACGTTGGGTGGCGCTGCAATTGACTGCAGCGCCACCCAACGTCTGATTGATGCATATGATATTTTTCACGTTGACATATGATTTTTTCACGGTCATTGATATTATTTTCACAGTTCTAATGTTTGCTTCATACACACACCAAACACGTCTATGTCTGCTTCACTCGCACGACAGGCACGTCTAATTCTGCGGAAATAACCGCCCATAGCCTTGGCTTCATTAACGCAGTGTAGCTTGGAATAGTTTCGCAGTGAAAATCGTCCACGTAAGCATGGTAAGGTAAAATGGAATGATGTGACCCACGTTCGCTGTTTGCTCGCTCCGCATTATCTCGGCTACACGGCAGTTTGGGTCCTTGCGTCAAGTTTTCAGAGGTGCACATGCCATTTCGTAGCCTTTGAGAGTGACGACAAAGGTTCATGTGGGTGTGTTTCAAAATTTGTCACCCAAGAAAATGGGGCAAAATTTAACTTTGAAATGATCACAAAGATTTGTGCCATTGATTTTCCAAAAATCAAATGTAGTATTTGATAATATAGACCTTTAACTATTAGTTTCTCCATCTGGGATGTACAGTATACTCATTTGAAGGAGGGTATCAAAAAATATTGAGCTTACCAGCAAAATTTATCGTTCCGTCCGACACCAAAATTACTTTCTGCTGTCAGACTTTAAAGGGTTAATAGATCAATTAGTTTGCAGTGCCATAATTTAGAGCGCCATGATACCTAGATCTGACATGAATATTGTAGAGTTTCAAGAAACAGCCTTTCACCAGTAGACAAAAGAATGGTGAACATTTTCTGGTGTCGGATGGAACACTTTTTGAAACACACCCATGTCTCTCTCTCTGTTTCTAGGTATGCCAAGCTTGGTGGATGTATTGCCATCAAGTTCATGTTTGAGAAGATGTCCCTACGTTGGGTGCTCGAGCATCAGTTTGTTTTCCTGAAGGCACTACTCTTTGTCATGATGGATTTGACGGGAGAGGTAGGTTTCACCAGCAGAAATACAGTCCTCCCTCGCTCTTACGAACCTCGATTTTACAAACTCATATTTTTGGGTCTGGCCCAAGTGAGGAACATGAGTAGCTTGAGATGGCTTCTTCTGTACTTACTGGGGCAATAATGTTATGGCTTCGGCCCTGATGGAAAAATCTCATACAGATACAAATTCTTTAGTCCGTTTGTCCATTCTACCCCAGGTATCCAGTGGTGCCATTGATATGGCCAAGAGCAACTTGGAACAGATGCTGACCCTGTGTGCCAGGGGGATGGATGACGACGACGAGGACCCCAAGCTACAAGAGATACGGAAAAAAACATTTCACGAGGTGACGCACGAGTTGGTTAGGAGGGTGACGGCACCAAATACGCTTGTACGAGGGCAGGTATGTGTTGGTTAGGAGGGTGACGGCACCAAATACACTTGTACGGGGACAGGTATGTGTTGGTTAGGAGGGTGACGGCACCAAATACACTTGTACAAGGACAGGTATGTGTTGGTTAGGAGGGTGACGGCACCAAATACGCTTGTACGGGGACAGGTATGTGTTTTATCATTCTCCCGACCTCGTCTGGTTGGCGTTCGGCCGACTTCCGGTGTTTTGATCTAAACTCAATCTCATCACTGTTACTCAGAACGTCAAATCAGCAAGAGGATCTGCCAGTGTTTCCGTATGTCCGTGTTTCCCCTTTTAGTTTGGAAAACACTGACAGACAGATGGACACTTCTCTGTGTGCCCCCTATTGTCAAGTTGCAGCTTTTTCTGTCAGACAATAGCAGGGGAACACTCACAAATGGGAACATTCAAAAATGTCACACCGGTTGTTGACTGAGTAGAAAATTGACGATCATTTAATCTTTTTGGTGGGAAAACTGGCAGCCTGTCCATTCATCTGTCATTATCTTCAGGGAGCCACGGTGGTGTAGTGGTTTGGGTCTCTGACTAGCGGTCAGAGGATTCCGGGTTCGAATCCCACTGGGCGTGAGACTTTGGGCAAGTCTCTTTGCCTCACTGGCCTCTCTCCACCCAGGTGTATAAATGGGTACCGGTCGGAAATGCTCGATTGTAGCGCTGAATGAGCAGCTCATCTGAGTTCTACTGAAAGGTTTCAGGATAGACTAGGGTTAAAGTGAAAAGTCGGATGACACCTCTACCGTTGTTGATATCAGACTATAAACCCAAACTTTTAACTTTTAACTTCTCTTTTCCAACTCAGGCCATGCATTCGCTGGAAGTCCTCGCTAAGGTGACTAACACGACAGTCACAGACATCATGGAGCCGTGTAAGGATGTTCTCCAAGATATGATTCCACCAAAGAAACATTTGCTGAGACACCAGCCTGCTAATGCTCAGATTGGACTCATGGTAAGTTCCCTTTCTTGTAGTTTTAGCTCAGCTGCCGTAAGTCAAGAATGTATCAGATGTACATAGATGAGAGTTTTCCGGGAATTCCCGGGTTTCCGGGAGCGGGCGCTGCCAAAAAAATCTGGATTTTTCGATTTGGCTGTGGATTGAATGGCTGATTTAGGACTTTGACTTCTGGGGTCATTACTAATTTCCGGGAATTTTTTGAANGTCGTCAGCGCAAGTGGAGTGTTGCGTCTCAACCATGACGCGATCTGCACGTGGCGCACTTTGTCTTTGACCGCCAGCATGGTGGACCCGCCGGTCAAACGTGACGTCATAATGAGCCACGGCTCAAGCTCTATAGCAACTTACAGACAAAATTTCGATGAAATCTGATTCTTGACTTTGCCACCAGGGGCTAAAACTAAAATCACATAAAGTGCTGTTTCTCCCTAACTAAGAGATGAACCTTCATCAAATTTTTAACAAGGGTATATCTAATGTGGATACATAACATATTACTCGGGTTTTTAATTTGACCTACTTTTCAAGGCCATGGAGGTCAAAGTTCATCTGAAATTTAGAAATTGGCACTTTTTGTAATGGTTTGAGCTTTGAAACTTTGCACATGCTTGTACAAACTTAGTTGCTGACGATTTCCACCACGATGATGTCAAGCCAAGCGGGCACATGCCTGTCATGAACTGAGGGCTTTTTACATGTAATTTCAGGACGGGAATACATTCTGCACAACTCTCCAACCTCGACTCTTCACCATTGATCTCAACATTGTGGAGCACAAGGTGTTCTTCACCGAGGTAAATAGACCATTCTGAAATCAACGTACAGGTCAAAGGTCTGCGCACTTCCGCCGAAATCTCAACCACAACCTCGGTCTGAAACTGAATGACGTGATGCAGAGAACCCCATGACAGTGACGTCGAAGACGTTGCGTCAGAGTCACCCATTGCTGAATCATGGATCGTGTCACATCAGCTGGTTTCAGAGCGAGGTTCTGGATGAGATTTTGGCGGAAGTGCGCAGAGCTGCGAATTCGAGAATCGTCTTTCACGTCACGTGTCAGTTGGCAAGTCTTCAAATTGCATGCAAATCTGATATTGACATGTCCATATAAACTGATGTTGACTGCTAAAATGACGTCAGTATGCTCACAAAATAAACATCCTCGAATTCATTTGCCTTGAGAGCATGGTTTATCCAATGACATCTGAAAATACGATGTTGCTTGTATTAAAAATAGCCCTTTATCTCGACAATACACCGATTTCACATCTCGCACGATCGCAGCGCCCCCAGTAGAATTTTCAACGGCCACTTCCGTTTTCAACCTCACTACCAGGTGTAAGGTAAGTATTTCCTAGATCGAGGTTGAAAAACACATGTTGGTTCCCGATACCGCCGCCAGGGATTCATCCCCTGGTGGCAGCATTGGGAACCAATGCACACAATTCAACCTCGATCCAGGAAATTTTTGTAGTCCTATAGGTGCTGCAATCATGTATGATGTGAAATCAGTGTATATGGACTTTTCTTGCCCTCACAAACATGACATCACCAGAGGCTTTGTGAGAGACTGTAAGAAATTGAAAAATTGTCCATGATTACACGATTTCTCTTCCAGTTGCTGAATCTGACAGATGCCGATGATGCCACATTGCTGAAGCTTCCGTGTTATAAATCAGTATCCAGCCTCGTCCCCCTGAGGAAAAGTGGTCTTCGTAGGTTTTATGTGATTCATTTCCTCATAAGCCGTGTTTACACTGCCAAATATTTCGGTGTCCCTGTAATGTCCCTGTAGCATCGCTCTCCATTCAGTGGAGGTAAGAAACTTGCACAGAATCATGCCGAGTTTTCCCGCGGGTGACGCAAGGACGAACTGCGCACATGCTCAATACCATCCCAGGTAGCGGTGCCAGTTGACTTAATTTTTGGCAGTATAAACACGGCTATAGAGCATTTTGCGTGTGTGGTGTGACGTCATGTCACAACTACTGAGAGGTCATTCTGGTGACAGCCGAGAATCGGCCACGAAGTCGTCCAAAACATCGACTAAAGTCGGTCTCTGACCATCCACATTCAGCATGTTCATTCACTGAAAAATGGCGACAGCAGAGACATCTGGTGTTATTCTAATGAACTAATCGTTTATACAGTTATAGAAAACATACATAGTAGGATAACGACCAGTTTCAAATGCACTTATCCATTGCGGGAATTCCGAACATCCACACATGGAACGAGTCTCAGAGATGCCAACCATTACGTTTTTGCCGTAATTTCTACGTTTTTTGCCGATTTTCCAGCTATTCCGGCCGTAATCCAAAAAATTACGACAAAACAACTTTTTTAATGCAAATTTTTTTTTTTACTTGACTTTAAACATGTGGCTTGACGATGTGTGTGGAGATTGTAGTTCATGCGGCGCATGAGAGACGTCTATGAGCCTTTTGACAAACTAAACTGCGCAGATCGCTGGATTTTGTCCACTGCGCATCGTCTGGTTCATGACTGTGGAATGGCGGTGCCCATATAAAAGCGCATGTGAAGCGCGATTTTGCTGGGAAATGTTGGAATATCTGCTGATTTTCTGATCAATTGCGGGCTTTGTTACATAGTCATCATGTCTGCTGGACCGCCTGTCAAAAGTTTGAAGGCTGTGCAGAGGTATCGGCGGGAATACTCAGAAAAATACCCCGTTTTGGAGCAATCAAAGAAGGATGATTTCATGTCTTTTGCACCGTGACCGTG
This sequence comes from Notospermus geniculatus, assembly GCA_002633025.1. Classification (NCBI taxonomy): domain Eukaryota; kingdom Metazoa; phylum Nemertea; class Pilidiophora; order Heteronemertea; family Lineidae; genus Notospermus; species Notospermus geniculatus. The sequence goes on along the minus strand of NMRB01001570.1, from coordinate 88,907 downwards.
TGTAACGTTGAATACATCCACTGATTACTTGAAGCCTTCCTCAAATTACTTGAAATTGGGCTTTTTGGGGTGAAAAATTACTGGAAGGGTCAATTTGAGGTTGGCATCTCTGGAGTCTTGGTCAGCGGGAATTCCCGACATCCGCACTGAATGTGTTAAATGTTTTTCCAGGAGCTCTTGCTGCCTGTCATTACATCCCCCAATGCCGCGATAAGATCTTCAACGTGTTGTACAAGGCTCTGAACAGCAACAACAGTGAGCTACAGGAGGCGGCGTATGAGTGTATGAAAAATGTAAGTTATGCCTCACAACATATGAAGTTTTTCTGCCAGTCGTGCTATTAGCAGACGACGTATTTTCTGAACATCAGCGACATTCGACAGGACCAGTTTTAAGCACACTGATGTACAACTAATTTCCTCGAATGTTTCTCGGTGGTGTGGCGTGCCAACTGGACATGTAGGCCTATACAATACAGGTCACAATTGACATCCCTAAATTCGCGCAAGTCACTTGTAACTTACGCAACAACTCACGAGCTATGTTACGCGTAACTTACGAGGTGAGTTACGCGAATTTTGATAGCTACGCAGTGATTTACGAGGCGAGTTACGCGATTTTGGCGAGTTACGCAGCGAGTTACACAAAACCAAAACCGTGAGTTATGCGTAAGTTACGAGTAACTTTACATGTACGCGAAGCCGTAGGGATGTCAATTGTGATCTGTACTGTAGTATGGCAAAAGCCCTTTCCAACAACGTCAATCCCACTGACACAGCCAATTCGAAATTATTTTTCCTCGATTTTTGAAAAACATGTCTATAAATTTGCGGTTAAGAGAGGGGGCAACCTCTGCCCATCTATATTTACGGCAAAGGCGCACGAAAAGGTTCGCAAGTGATCGAGAATTTAATTCTCTTTCATTTGCACATAATTTCAGCTCAATCGGACCAATAATAACTGAGTTATGAGCAAAAGAAAGTGGTGGTGTCGGGCACCTAACTGATACTGAGTTATCTCGGCCTTGGCCGTCAAGGAGTTAACATAACTACTCTTCATTCCACTTCCGATTGGTGCGAGGTTTATCAACGATAGCTCTGCAACGGTTGGGTCGATTTTGATGAAACATACGTCAATCGACTTATCTTTCTTGCCGCTACAGCCATCATCACTGTCATTTTCCCGAAAAACGTGACAGAAAAAAAGTTCTTTCACAAATCACAATTCGTGTTTACGGCCGAAATGGTGGCCATTTTGAAGTGACGCAATGCATCACGCACATGTAAACTGCATAGCGAAATGAAATGGGTTTTGAGAAAGGGATCCGTTATGTCGGCCTTACACGAAAAATGAAGATAGCAGAAAGATACTGACAAGAAAGACAAGTTTATTGATGTATGGTATGTTGAATTTGACCCAGCCGTTGCGGAGATATCGGCTGAAAACCTCGCGCCACTGGGATGTGGAATGAAGTGTAATAAGAGAAGTACATGTAATAATCTATTCCTTCATGATTTCAGTTCATCGCTGGGTTCCACATGGACATGGAACAAGTCCACACTGCCATGCGCCCTCTATTGTTGATGCTGGGAGATTATCGGAGCTTAAATCTCAACGTGATCCAAAGACTGTCGTACCTGACCCAGCTTTTCCCGAACACGTTCAGTGAGAAACTTTGTGAACAGTTGCTGGCTCATCTGAAGAAGTGGATGGAGAAGCCTATTGCTGATCAGAAAAGTGGGACAGTCCGTATCAATGGCCAGGTGGTGTCAACTGTAAGTTACTCACATCCAATAGGGGGGTTTCGCAAAGCTGACGAAACACGAAGTACGAAATACGAAAGTGGACTTTATTTCCATGACGTAATGTATTTCAGAAGATGGTTGGTACGACAAATATCGCCTGCTGCAGAAGCGTCTTTCAGCGTATGGCGTTAGACCGATAGAGTTACAGTGTATGTTAAACTTTGAAATTTATCTTTTGTATTGACTTCGTAGATACGAAGTGGAAATTTAAAAATTCAAGATGCACCATAACTCTCTCGGTCTTACATGACATGCTAAAAGACGCACTGGCAGCAGCGACATTTGTGGTACCAACCATCTCCAGAAATACATCAGATCCAGTAAGTGAGGCTGAATTTATTTCGTATTTCGTACTTCGTGTTTCGTCAGATTTGGGAAACCTGGCTATTATTAACCTGCGCTATCAATGGTTTAGTTCTCCCTAAAGTAGCAAATTTTGATACCACAGAGGAGTTTCATCATTTGTTCATTGATTTAAAGTATCGTATGCAGAAATGGATCGAGACCAGTTCACTCTGTTCATTCTACATGAGGAAATGAGCGTCTTCAAGTTTCCAAACCGGTCCGAGATGGCTGCACGAACCCCCTTCAAGCCAGTTCTGTTGGCTCTGGGGCCATATTCATGAAGCCTTTGCATGCACGCAAATCTATTGTAAGGCAGCCGGTGTACAATAGGGAATGTTCAGCCAAACAATAGACTTCTGTGCACGCAAAGTTGCGACGACTTCGTGAATATGGCCCCTGGTTTGTATTTCGTTCTACACGATAAAAATCATCGCGTTTGATCTTGGCCTGGTTCGAAGCCAGCTTCAACCTTCTCGTGTAAAAAAGATATCCAACATAGAGCACAAACAACGACACACAAAATGATAAGAAAAGAAGTCATCTCCGAATTGTGCAAATTTTCAACCCGAACCTCTTTCTCAGGCACTTTCTTCAGGGTGGGCAACAAAAAGTGTTCCTCGAACAATAGCATTTCTGTTGTTTCTCTATTGTTTGAGGGACACAGATCACTTCTGGGATCTCTACTAGAAAGTGCCTGAGGAAGACCGGGGTCAGACACTGAGGCACTCAACGAAGCTGTTGAAACCTACAACTGGGACGCAATACTCGGAATTGACGACATAAATCTAATGGCTTTTACTTTCACAAACAACCTATTCCAATTACTCGAGTCCTTTATTCCGCACTACGACAAAGTGATAAAATCAAATGACGGCCCATGGTCCAATCAGCACATTAAAAACGCCATTAACAAGAGGGACAGGTATTATAAAAAATTTGTCAAGACCAATAGCATATTAAACTACAGACGATTCAAAGCGCAGGCTGATGCGGTTAATGCAATGGTCATCGATACCAAGAAATCTTACCGGAACAATCTTTGTGACTCTTTAGTAAATCAATCTCCTTCTAATACGAGCTACTGGTGTATAATTAAAAAACTTCTCGGAAACAAATTTAGTTACACTATCCCGACAGTAGAAGACAATGGGATAACAGCGTGTTCTAATACTGAAAAGGCATGTATGTTTTTAAATAAATTCATTAGCAAATTCCAGCATAATTTTAATGAGAACGTGCTACCTGCTTGTCCCCCGAAAACTAGACTACCGATTAATAATGTCACCATTCATAGGGCCATGGTTCGTAAGTTCTTGAGAGATTTGGATGTATCAAAGAGCTGTGGAAATGATTTTATAACAATTGGATGTATCAAAGAGCTGTGGGAATGATTTTATAACAAATAGAATGCTTAAAATGGTGGCTGACACTATTGACAGGCCACTTGTCCTACTTTTTTCTAAAGTTATTGAGGGGGGTCAATTTCCAGATTGCTGGAAATTAGGAACTCTTGTACCCGTTTATAAAAATAAAGGTGGGAGAAATATAGTATCAAACTGCCGCCCAGTTACACTCTTGAATACACTACCTAAAATCCTCGAACGTATTATTTATGACAGCATTTCACATCATGTTATTGATAATAACTTGTTATTTGCCAACCAATCTGGTTTTCTTAGAGGTCACGACACTCAGAAACAGCTAATGCAAATAGTTCACACACTAAAATCTAATACCAACAATGGGATGGAAACAAGAGGGATTTTCTTAGACATAGAGGGGGCATTTGACTCCATTCCCCATTTCTTATTGTTACATAAGTTGAGATCTTTTGGTTTTGGGCCTGATTTATTGAAACTAATTGATTCGTACCTAACAAACAGGAAGCTAAGGGTAAAAGTTGATAACTCATTTTCTCATTGGTCTGCAAGGGGTGATGTGAATAGTGGTGTATCCATTCCCCATTTCTTATTGTTACATAAGTTGAGATCTTTTGGTTTTGGGCCTGATTTATTGAAACTTATTGATTCGTACCTAACAAACAGTAAGCTAAGGGTAAAAGTTGATAACTCATTTTCTCATTGGTCTGCAAGGGGTGATGTGAATAGTGGTGTCCCTCAGGGGTCCATTTTGGGCCCGCTATTATTCCTCTTATACATTGACGACATAAGTATAGTGGTTCACAATTGTACACTCTTTTTATATGCTGATGATAGTTCTCTGTTTCTCCCTGTCCACCGAAATAGCGATGTTAATACAGCCGCCGACTTGATCCAGAGTGACCTTAACCGTATGACTCAATGGTCTGGTCAATGGAAATTAACCTTCAAGCCTAGCAAAAGTATCGAGGTAATCTTCGGGTCAGCCCGAAAAGTGCCTCGAATTCACCCAACCGTTTTACTTAATGGTGAAGCAATAACCCGTAAATCGTTTCACAAACATCTTGGGGTCATACTTGATTGCAACTTAAATTTTCAAGCCCACATCGACAAAATCGTTGGGAAATGCAATACAATGTTAAATCCGCTGAAATCCTTGTCATACTTAATGGTGAAGCAATAACCCGTAAATCGTTTCACAAACATCTTGGCGTCATACTTGATTGCAACTTAAATTTTCAAGCCCACATCGAGAAAATCGTTGGGAAATGCAATACAATGTTAAATCCGCTGAAATCCTTGTCATCAAGTTTAACATCTAAACATTTGGAAAGAATATTTATGTCATTCATCTTACCTCATTAGCTCACTGGGGTGAGCTATTACGATGGTGCAGCGTCCGTCGTCCGTCGTCGTCCGTCGTCGTCGTCGTCGTCCGTCGTGTTTGCAGATGGGGGCTTAGGAGGTTATTTTCATCTTGAATGGGCTCCTAGGTGGTCATTTTCTCTTAGGTGGTTAACCACCTAAGAAAACTTCTGCATTCGGACGACGACACTGCAGAGAGCTCTAAGGAGGTTATATTTCTTAAGTGGTTATTGTCCTTATTCCCTAACAAACCACATTGGAGTAGTTAGGAGACATATTTTGACCACCTAACGACATTTTCTTATAAGGTACATACACTCAATGTTACCTGTCGAGTTTCAACGTAACGTGACAAAGATATGTGTATCCACTGGCTATACCTGTGCTACATTTTAGGAATCAACTTGGGTGCCATCAAAACTCGGGACCATTCGGCTAGCGTGATTTTGCGGTAATGAATGTAATACAATGTTAAATCCGCTGAAATCCTTGTCAACAAGTTTAACATCTAAACATTTGGAAAGAATATTTATGTCATTCATCTTACCTCATTTAGAGTATGGGTCGTTTGTCTTTGTATGTGCAAACCAACGAGACCTTGACAAGATTGATCGTGTGCACTACAGGGCGGCTTTAACTGTGGCCGGGTGTGTCCATGGTACAAGTAAAAATAAAGTTCTGAACTGCCTAGGTTGGATGAGTCTCTCTGATCGCAGGAAGGAGAAACTGTCATTATTAATGTATGACAGCACTAGAAATATACTGCCCATATATATTCAGCAATCAATGGGGCTATCCAGGGAAAACTACACCTCCAGGTGGCTCTACTGTACTATAAGTCCTAGTGTTNACATGCGCAATTCACCTATTCCACGGGCAGTTACCATTTGGGAAGCACTACCATCTGCACTACCATCTGCAATTAGGGGCATTGTATCGCGTAACTCATTCAAATTTAACCTTCGTTCCTACTACAGAGGTAGTAAAAATAGTCTTGCGTCTACTAAACTTCACCTAACCCGGCCGGAAGAAGTATACCTAAACAGAACCAGGTGTGGTCTTATTTTTAAGGGTCATATGCATGCCCATAATTTCTCCACTGTACCAACGCCGACTTGTGACTGCGGATTTAGAACACAGACCACTAAACACGTGCTCTTACACTGCCCTATCCATGCCAACTCACGTCGCCTTTTTCTTAATAATCTTGAACCAAACATCCCTTTCAACAACATTTTTCAATCCCTGAATTCCGATTTGAAAGTAAACACCCTGCTTTTTGGACATAACAATTTTACTCACAAGCAGAATGTAGAAATAGTATCTCAGACCGCCACATTTCTTGCATCTTTATTTACCCGAGTCTGACACTGTACTGTGTGGGGTTGACTCTCGCGGTGTCTCACCACTTAAACTTACCCTCCTGTCCCTCTTTTGATTTTGATTTACTTACATCGTAATTTGGAGTTATCATAAAAGCGATGTGTTGGGAACACTGGCTGTCGTTTCTTGAACAGTTTTGTGTTTATTTTATTTTCTTTTTCCTCTCTTACTTCATGAAGCTATCTTGTATGTTGAAATACGTGTATATAACTACTTACACCAGGGCCAATAATGCCCCGGCTTCGGCCCTGGTTACCATTGTAGCTAAATTTTGGATAAATAAAAATACATCAAACATCAACTTTTGTCAGTACTTCAATTAAACAGCATAGTGTCCTATCCTTGTCTCAGGCACTGGCCTCCCGTGTGAGGTCTCCATGGGTCTTCTCACAAAGTGACCCCTTACACTCAGTAGGGATTCAAAGAGATTACCTCGAAGTAATCCTCATCCCATCCGTACTCTGTACTGAACCTGTTCAGATCATGTGTATTAAACCAACCCTAGTCTTACAGAACGCCTGGAATAACGGCATTCTTAGAGATTTAACAAGTTAAGAGTTCGTACGTGAGAAAACCATGCAAAATCTGCAAAAAGTGATAAAATAGTGGATCACGGATTTTGCCCAAATTTTTACCATAGGTCACACCTGTGTCAAGATAATTACTGGCAAGAGTGTTTTGTGAAAAAAAAATTCTGGTGGATTTGGCAAGCAAAATTGCATTTTGGGTAATTTCTGACTGCTTTCTGGCTTGAAAATAGCCCAAATAGGGTGGGTATTTTTCACCATCCATGGTAAACCAATCAAATAATTGCCACTGCCACACTAAAATACAGGTCTTACTTAACATTTTTTGACA
>NMRB01001570.1:52819-73986 GCA_002633025.1 Notospermus geniculatus | reverse complement strand
GCCCCCCCCCCCCCCAGTGGAAAACTGGGGGAAAAGACTCAGTCGGCAGTAGACAGTAAGCAGGAAGATGAGACTGTAGACAGCGGTGTACATAGCCCACTGCTCAATCCAATTACAAAATTGCTGTCAAAAACAAGAAAACTGCTTTCAAATATCAATGGTTGCATAATGTGGTACCCGGTATATTGTTCTTTTTAGTGGCAGTGACGACCTGCTACACTCCGTTGAGACAGAAGAACGGACGGGATGTACAGTCTCATAAAAAGAAAACTCGAAGGACCAGCCGGCTTCATAGGGTGAGTAGGATCAACCACAGATCATTACAACATACATTTTAGGCCCGATAAATGTATTATCAACAGATAGAAACATGGTGCCTCATAAGCAGATAAGCCTGTTCTTAATTGTTTTCAGTAGTTATGTAATAAGAAATTACGTTTTTTATGCAAATTAACACAAAATGGGCCAAAATATATAAAAACGTCGTTTGCAATTACCTAATCAGTTAGAAATTACTGAAAGCATGCTTATATGATTATAAGACACCATGTTTCTATCTGTTGATAATACATTTATGGGGTGTAAATCCAACCGTTCAAAAGTTAGCTGTACATCGGGTCCCATTTTCCTGTACAAAGCCCAGTTCTTGGGTCCAATGATAAAGTCAGTGTCCAAACTTCAACACCGATTTTGACGTTACCATGGTGATCTGACTTGGGCGCCCCTTCTAGAATTAAGTACCATATTAAAGGAACATTTGGGCAAAAAATGGCGCTTTTGTCCAGTTTGTCCCGATTTTTCTCGATATTAACTCGACTATATGGAACACAAATCATATTGTTCAATATGAAAGTGGCCAGGGCCCATATTCATAAAATCTTTCTTTAACACGGGTAGCTAGTTGCCAGTTGTGTCGGCCTACATTGACCTAATAGAGTTGTTATCTATTCATGACTGTCAGGGCCCCAGTACTGTCAGAAAATGTGACATCACCTCTTAGGTAATAATAGCCGCCTTTTTATATAACCTTAGACCAGGTCCATGTCTGTTTCAATACAATTCAATACATGTGTCTTATCATAGGTCGATGATCATACACAGACCATTGCGGTTATGCTATTCTGTCCATTTGCCCCTTTGCGGTAAGATGGAACACCTCTTGGCTTTGGCTTACGAATTGAATCGACGGGATTTACTTCGCTTACGTTATGGATTTATCACAGCATTGCTTTTCGAGGAGAGGATTGGGGACATTTACAATGCACTTTTTGGTTATTTTCATGAACCACAACAGGGGAGAGATGTCCTCACCGATTTAGTTCGCCACCCACGTTTATTTTTTACCTTAACTGGAATAACAGTGCAGAACTTTCATTTCATTTTCAATGATGTACGAGAGGTTCTAATTCCGAGACGACGCCCTGAAGCCTTAACACCCATGAACAAACTCCTTATGTTTTTGGTCTGGGTTCGACAGTACCCCTCATATGCAATGCTCTGCCACATTTTCGCAGTTAATGAAGTGTACATCTCCAAGGTTTTGACGTGCCTGATACCATACATGGCTCTCTCAGTCCACAACAGACATGTTAGATGGCCCAATTAATGCACAGGAGTGGGCAAGGATGCGGCGATTACCGGGAAATGCAGTTGGCATCATAGATGGAACACCGCAGCTGATCCGAAGGCCATTCCGGGGGAACTTAACGACTCTTTTACTCTGGACATCGCCATAGCCACGTAATGAACTGCCAGATGGTTGTCGATTCGGAGAATTATGTAATCAGCTGCAGACCAGGGTTCCAAGGTTCTACCACTGATGCACTCGCCTATACTATAGGTAGGTTACATACTGCCATTCCCGAGGCGTGGGGCATGAAAAACGCTACTTTTTCCTGTTTCAGCCAAATTAGCCGCTAAATTAGCCTATGCATTGAAAGAACGGATGTCTTGAGCGTAATTACATAATGCGTTGAAATTCATTCTACATTTTTCTTCCAGGATCTTGCCACGACTGGATATCCCAAATGGATTAAGCATTCTAGCTGATCAAGGATATCCAAATGAAGACCCGCTGCTAGTAACCCGTGGCCGAGGGAGAGAATTTCGTGCTGCACGAGTACGAGTGAAACACTGTCTTCATGACGTCAAGATTTTCCGTGCGGCTGGTGTCCGCGTAAGACACCGACGAAGGACAGTGCCAGCGATATTTGCCACAGCAAGCGGACTTCGTAACATGCGTCGGTCAAACTTTAGGAGACTTAATGTCCTTCTGGGTTAATTGCAAACATTTGTGAGATAATCCTTAGGAAATCGCGGTATGTTATTGCTCATTCTCTATATCACCGTAATGATAAAATGAAGGGCGTGTAAAATGTGCTGCGAGAAAGACACACAAGAAGAATGATTCATTGAATAAAATTTATTGTGAATAAAATTTAACAGGCCTTGGCTCATTCAATGTTCATCTTCATTTTGACGGACATTCTGCCGAAAGTACTGGATCATGAATTCCCTCAGTTCATCTTCCTGTTGTTCTCTGGCTTCCATTCTCTGCAACATTTGACGCAGAAGCAACTGGTTTTCTATCTGCAACTGACGAAGTCCTCCCCTGAAGAAATAAGGCTGATGAGTATGATCAGAATGCCATGAATCCAGACTGTATATGGATCAACAGGAGGAAGTGAAATTACGGGGAATTAGTCCGGTTTGTCACAGGAGAGGGATTCGGTCGGAGAAATAATCTTACAGCTCACCTTGGTAGTTCATTTGCGGCATCACCGATGTCACCGGCACCAACATTCTCCTGATTGTCCTGGTCTCCCGCTCTTTCATTCTCATGATGCTGGCGCTCGCCTTCATTCACCTCGCCTTCGTTCAGGTTTGCCAATGGGTCTGCTGCCTCATTTGCTTCGGCCTGGTTCATTTGAGCCTGGAAAAACCATGAACACCAAGGAAACATGGGGATTTAGGTCATTAACCTTGGCAGCAAAGGCTAGCCTAGAGGAAGGAGGTGCGGGGTTCGTCAAAACAGCGAGTATCGGCCGGCGCACCTACACATGTGTCCTCAAAAAGTAAAGCTACCTAACAAACAAGAAAATGTACGAATACTTACCACTAATTCTTCAGGATTCTGCAACCCTGGCATATTGTACGCGAAACGATCGTCTCTCCTGTTGGGGTCTGGCGGGAGATGACCATCAACTACATCGCGCCTTCTTATGGCCCGACGGACCACAACCAACCGGTTGACTATACCATTAATCTCCCCAGCATAAATCCGTCTGGCGTGAGGGGTCAGTTCTTCTCGACCCCCCATGTATGCGCCAATTCTTGCATTATCGTTGCCAAATTGATGGAGAGCCTGCTGATATGCCTCAATTTCGTCATCAGTGACCGCATCAGTAGTCCAGGAAAAGTATGATTTGACCCAGAACAAATTGCAACAGAATTTCTTTATGCTTTATATGGTTTAGTATACCCCTCCAAACATCACATAAAAAGTCCCTTCAAATCCGACTCCCCGAAGTGCCCATAATTGGTATTTATTTGAGATCCTACATTAACTCCTATTACAATGTTTATGGACTTCCTATACAAATTCAAGTGTGCATGTACTGCTAACTTTTTTCTCGTCCATTTTAGACCCTATAAATGTATTACCAATAGATAGAAATATGGCACCTCTTAGTCAGATAGGCATGATTAGAACATCATGAAACCCGTATTTGTTGTAAAAACGGTAAATATGTTGATTTTGGGCAAAATATGACAAATATTCCATTTCTACAACACAGCGACCACATATAATGTTCAAATCAAGCCTATCTGACTCAGAGGTGCCATATTTCTATCTATTGGTAATACATTTATAGGGTCTAAAATGGACGAGGAAAAAGTTAGCAGTACATGCACACTTGAATTTGTAATAGAAGTCCGTAAACATTGTAATAGGAGTTAATGAAGGATCTCAAATAAATACCAATTACGGGCACTTCGGGGGGTCGGAATTGACGGGACTTTTTATGTGATGTTTGGAGGGGTATACTAAACCATATAAAGCATAAAGAAATTCTGTTGCAATTTGTTCTAGGTTCCCCCCAATTTTCGATAAATATCCTGGGCTACAGGCCGCACCCTTCTCGCTCTTACAGGCCTCGCCATCGTACTGATGTGGCACACAGTCACCCAACTGATCTTTAGACTGATCTTCTGATGGTCATACATGACAGTCAGGGCCAATATAATGGCCTGATCATCAGCCCTGACAGTATTTGCTTATTTCTTTAATTTCATTATCCTCAGGAGCGGCACAAAAGCATTGGGGCAATGTAAAGATCAACCATCAATCCACCTAAGTCGTGGTTATTGTTGGGTAACTATCTGCGCTTGGTCGGGCATACATTTTGCCAAATTATAGGGTCAATTATTACATGGTCAGTCTAAACATGTAATATGTTGGTCAGTATTATATAATAGTTCAGGTCACACTTTCTGACAGTACTGGGGCCGTGACAGTCATGAATAGATAACAACTCTATTACAAACTTTTTTACTTTAGCAAGTACAGTACATGTTACTAAGTGCAGCTGAATATAAACCCAGTTAAACTCGCATCAAACACACGAATATTAATTACGGCTGCACAGCGTTTCAGCCAAATTTTGCGAAGCGTTTATTGAACCAGTGCTGATTCTTTTGTAAGTATACCACCATATTTAAAGGGCAAGAACAAATAACGGATTTTTAACATTAATAGAGTGAATTTATACTTGGTACCATATTTACTTGCTATATTTACTTGCTACTAGCTGACTTATTTGATCTTTTTTTCCCCCAGATGGCTGAAGAAGGTCAAGAATTTGACTACATGGCGAGGAAGAAGAAGAAAGGCAAGAAAATCACACTGGAAAGATATGAAAAGATTCGGAAGGCATTTTCTGTGGTTTTGAAAAGAAAACCACAGCATCTAAATTTGGATAGAATAACAGGAATCAGAATCTTAGAAGCATCACATAGTCTGAGGTACGTTCGGAAAATATGGACCGAGAATCGAGTATGTGGAGAGACATTTGGTCATATGAATAAAGACTAGTAAATGCTTTTACTTGAATTTTGCAATGCAAATGCACTAGGCATTGGTGTACAAATCTGAAGTAAAAGCATTGGTTAGTCTTTATTCATATGACCCATTGTTTGGAGAATACGGACAGACCGACACAGATGAAAGATGAGGACGGCACACAGATGAAAGAAACACAAGAAGATGATAATTTTGGAAGTCATATTCCACAACGACCCGTAGTCGTGAAAGATGAGATCTGCAGAAAGACAACTCAAAGACAAGAATAGCTGAAAGATGAAGATGTGATACATTCAGAGATGGAGGAAGATAGTGGCAAACCTATGACAAGCACTAAAGATGTTTCAGAAGAAGGCATGGAGAGGCGGTCTCAGAGAAATAGAAAGGAAAAACGATTTTCCAACAACTGGTTGATTCCAGTACCGAGGAAAACAAAAGTCACCTTTAAAGCAGAATGCAGCGAAGAGACGGACGAATTACCAGCAACAGCAACTTTCCAACTCGACAGAGAAACGTGATCACTCCATCCTCCAGGCAGCCTTTCAAGTTGGAACCCGTCATCTACCAACCCCCCTGGGTTCTGTCACTGATGTCATATCACACTCCAGCCAGGGGGTCTTTGAGATACGGAGGCAGGTTTGATTGGATGTAACCCTTGACGCCCTGAGGTAGAATTCTTGAGTTACGCCAAGCAGCGATGAATCGATCGATTAGGCAACTTGACCATGTTTGTATGCAGATAGAGGGCGCTGGCAAGAATCAAACCCGTGACCCTCAGGCACCGAGATCTCTGCAGCTAGATTACTTAGTAACAATTGAATGTTACCTGTTTCAAGAGTGCAAGTGAAAGAGTAGAAGTTGTTCTAGGCAATGGCTTCCCTCCTGAGGGAACTTGTCTACAGTATCATGTATTGACGTTCTCCCGTTCAGAGCCTGCCTTCCCTGCTGAGATCCTCCTGTCGGACCATCTACTGGTCGATCGTCCCCTCTTGTCAGTTTCACTCGGTTCGTGATGTCTTAGGCATCTTGTGAGTGACTCCACGATAATCATGGCAATCTCCCAATCATTAGCAAATGGCGACATCAGTAAATAGTCACACGGTCATCGACTTTGTGGGAAAAAATAAGAATTGCATCTAGTATTGTTCAGGTCAGGCGTTTCTTTCTCTCGACGATCGTCTTCGTGTTTGAGTTGTTGATTGCTGTTGGTGGGTGAATCTCTCAGATTTATTAAAAGAACTAAATCACATTCTGCTAAAGACCGTCTTGCTTTTTTCATTATAGTGTTCTTGGTGTCCATTATGAGGTAGCCAGTGTTCAGATCTGGTTTAATAGGAATTCACCAACTCGCATCGTCTCACTCCGTGTAGACCGGAGTTGCACTGGCAGCCATCTTTCTAAAATTAGGTCATCGTCATGGGGATTTCCCCCACTGGGAGATGGGAGAACCAATCAGCTGTCAGTCTGGAAAAATTCCATGGTGACGACATAATTTAAGCAAGATGGCTGCTAACGAAATTCATCTAGACTTCTACAGACTTCTACATTCTTCTATAGACTTCTACACTCGCGTGATGTTAATCATAATTGGATATCTTTCCAAGGTCACTGAGTTTGTCAAATTCGTGACCTCTTGATTAGAAAACTTTGTCTGCTGATAATCAATAAGACAATTACTAATGAATTCCTGTGCTATAAATATCTTAGATTAGTGTGGATTAGCATGCAGAGGGATTATCTGTCTGTTACTGGTCTTGTGATAATCTCTTGAGATTAATNGGATTTAACTTCAGTGTCTGTAAAGATAGTCTATCAAGGTCTGCTAAGGATATATTAAGATTGAATTTTGCTACCTTTAACATGCCTTAGGCCTGTATTATCTCATGGTTGAATAGATAGCTAGAGGCCTGGCGGCCTGGGGTCTTCACTGGGGAGGGAGGGGGAGGGTTGAAAACTTGTTCAAAGTTGCGAAAATTAACTTTTGATGAAGAGATCCTAACATTCCGTGAATTTCTGACATTAAAGCTTTTATGATGGTCTTGAAGATTTCATTTAGGTGAGGTTGACGACTGTAATAGATTGCAAGACGTAGTCGCAGCTTGGAGGAATTATGTACTTGTATACAAGTATAATTCCTCCAAGTTTGCAACAATGCTGGAAATACATAGGAATATACGAGAACAGAAAAATGAGTCGCCACCTGCAAATGTCCCAATGCCGCACTGTACGAAATTTCATCACCAAAAGCCCCGTGGTCACATTTATCGAATAACCTGCACAATAATCCTGAGCAGATCCACAACATCACAACGATCCACCGGTCCCACATGCACCGCAAGAACAGGGGTATTCGAAAAACATGGACGATGGACGGTGGATGATGGACGATGGACGACTCCTTTCAGCATCATCGATCTCCACCACCTGGATGATAATTGTCGCATTTCCGACATACCTCCAAGGCGTAAAAATTACGCCGCAAGAATTTAAATGAAAAATTGTACCAAATCAAAGTATATCGTGCAAAATTTATGAAATATCATCCCGGGTGCATTTCGTCATTTTCACGAATTTTCTCTCTGCATGGCAAGTTTGACGCCTTGGGACATTTCCGGCAAACAGCCGTACAGTGGGATTATTGCTGGGAAGGGCTGAAAATTAATGCTACACCGACTATAATTCGGGCATGGGGAGATAAGACCAATCCCTACAACTTTTCAAAAGGGACCCATAGTAAATTCTCAAGGACTTAGGAGCTGTAGGTATCGGTGGTTTTCCCGCAAGTACATGTATAGACAAGACGAGGTAATTCTGAACGCTGTAATGCGTGATTGATCATGTTTATCGTAGGCCTGTGCAGTTCATGTTGGTTCATGTTGATGACGGGAGGTATGTCGGAAATGAGACAATTATCATCCAGGTGGTGGAGATCGATGATGCTGAAAGGAGCCGTCCATCGTCCATCATCCACCGTCCATCGTCCATGTTTTTCGAATACCCCAAGAACAGCTAGGCTTCTTCATTATTGCGATCACTAAAGGGCTCCGCACACCAGCGATTTTTCGAGCGATTTTCTAGGCGACCGGCCTTGCGACCACCGAAGCGACTAACATATTTTCAGTTTTTACAATTTTTGCTGACTCGATTGCGACAAATGCCTCCTTGGAAGATCAGTGATTTGGCGGAAAACATCACTGATCCATCTCAAAGGTAAATATCGCAGGCGACGTAATAGTCGCATCGGTAGTCGCCCCCATTCTAGTCGCTAGTGTGCGGAGCCCTTAAAGGGCTCCGCAGACTAGCGATTTTTCGAGCGATTTTCTGGGCGATCGGCCTTGCAACCAGGCCAGCCACTGAACATTTTACTTTTTGGTCTCCTCTTTGCGGCAGATTGTTACGCGACTGAATTACACAATTTGGTCGCGATTTGTCGCTTTGCAAAAATCGCCGCGATATTCCACTTCGACAAGACGCCGCGCGCCGAATTTGGTAACGTGTTCCCACTGAGGCGTGTAATCTCTGGCGATCTATCAAAATCACCAAATACATGTAACACGCAGCGATTAAACGCTGAATTGCTATTTTCGCAATCTGATTTTTGTCGCGCGCACGGCCAAGCACGAGAAATCGCTCTAATTTTGTAGCATCGCTCTAGTGTGAACACCGGTAAGAAAATCAATAGGAACCATTCTCGGCGATTATCGCCGCTACTTCACGTCGCGTCAGATCGCTAAGCAAATCGCGTCAGTGTGTTCAGGCCTTTAGTCCCCGCAACCAAGCGACCGAAAGCGACTTTTTGAAGGAGACTACCCCGCCGACTGCCATAACGACTGGAATTTGTGGATTTTGTCGCCTAGTCTGCGGTAGATCATCCGACCANTTGGAAGCCTGAAGTGGCCCGAAAATATGTTACTGAACGCCAAGTCTGGACAGGTGTGCTTTCACTAGGGTCAACTGGCAGCCAACGCTGGAGTCCAGAGGCGTTCATTCGCAAGCTTCTGACGCCACATTTGGCGGTCAGTGTGCTGCTACATGTAGCTTAAGCCCCCTAAACCTAAACCAACACTGGTTCCAATTCCTCTGGATCACGTACGCCTACGCCGACCGTGTTGTGTAGGCCTACGCAGCTACGCCTATATGGTCATGACGGTAAGTCGGTAGGCCTAGGCTGCGAAGTTGCATCAAATGTCCTTCTGTTCTCAGCTGGTTCTGCTGGCTCTTATGTTCTCAATTCTGGGGACCAAGCAAATTTGCTGGTAAGCAAATTTCTTAGTTCTAGTTAAAAGCTGTACTTACAGTCACGGATTTCTTGGCGGATTTCCGTGGAATTCCGCGTTTTCTCCATGCCGACATTTCATTGACTAACTAATCAGCCAAAGAATGAGACAAGATGGTGGGACTGGTTCTATCATTATCACCCCCGTCTTTGATATTACTAAGGGCTCGTGCGTTGATGAGTGAGTATGTGAAAGCCTTATAACCTTAATTGGTATATTTATACAATATTGTACGGGTATAAATTCAGTCTAGGCCAACAAGGATCATGATGCTTTTGCGAAACACAACCTTCTCAACTGGAAAATGAATGCCTTGCGAAACTGAGAACCGCTTACACAATAGAGAGGGAAGTTAATGGCACTGTTAGAATAACTCATTATCTGTGCCGAGTAACGGAAGAGGTAAAGGAGCGCATTGGTATGACGAGGAGCTCCATAATATTGGTAGTCAATCACAATAATTGCGAAATACAGTGGGGATGGTAATGTTAGGATGATGAACAAAAGGCTGACAGACAGAAGCATTACTGTGATATTCTGCAAGTCTTTTGCTCCTGTGCTGGTGTCATTTTTCTGCATTGCCTCTCGTTTCCTTTTGCTACCGATGATCTTGCTGATGATCAAAACATTGCAGACGGAAATGACCAAGAATGGGAGACCAGCGTACGCCGTCATGTTGATGTAATACCACGGCCCAGCAAAAAACTTGGCGTATGAATTATCACCATAGGCGTAGGAACAGGAAGTCACTACGGAGTCAGTGAAATGATAGAAAATTATGATGTGGCAATTCAACAGGAACAAAAGACTGAACACGACAATCAATGCCAAAAAGGTCAGTTTCTTTGTGAGTATTGATCGTGCCTGTAGTGGGAATCTCACACTTATAAAACGCTCCACGGTCAGGAGTAAGACACCCCATGATGCTGCCTGCCGCGTCAAGTATACCAGAAAATTATTGAATTTGCACAGAAAGCGTGATACACGCTGTATGTCAATCCTATACGAGTAATACAACCAAAAGTCAAGTAACCCAGTGTACAAGACGGCCGTGTCACTCACCGCGAGTGAAATCAAGAGAATTCGAGTAGAAGTGTTACCGATGTGCCCACTCGTGACGGTAGATATTGTTGCAATGTTTAAAATGGTACCGGCGAATAAAATGAAGGGAGCGATGTAATCCATGAGGGCCATAGCGAGTCGGGCCTCCCAGAAATCATGTAGACTCCTCAGACTGTATGTCTGTGGCCTAGAGGAGATAAAAGCGTCAGCATCATAACCGGAGCTGCTGGAATCGGTGTACAGTGCCATGAACCAGTCGATCAGACTGTCGGGATATGCTCACCACTCTTCTTCAATATAACAAAACGAACTGCACAAAGATTGCCACTGGGCCCTCCGTCACTCCTTCGTTTTCAGGATATTGCCAGCCATCGACCACCCAACGAAGATTGATATTAATCACTCCGGTTTTATTACTACAGCCTGGGGTGGCGACAACGAGAGAAGTACCGTAAATTAAATGTAGGTTTGGTACTGGTGATGGTGGTGGTTGGGTTCTCATATCAGAATATTATATGAAAAAAACGTTCTATCTGCGTAATCTGCGTGCTAAACACCATATCGGAAGTCGTCGTAGTAACATACAGTCTTTTATCATACTGTTGTTCTTATTTACCATTAACATTGAATTTTTCCAAAATTGGTACATCAATGCACCAATGTTTTTGCATAAGATTCACTTCTTCATTGCGTAATCTGTCATTGAAAAAAAAGGTAAAAAAAAACAACTTATGAGACGGCCCCTACATAATAATGCAAACCATGCTTCATGTCCCTTGTGTAGGCCGTCAGTACATACAAAATGCATAGATCTATAGAACAGCGCTGAGTCCTATTTGGCAAAAAGTGTTACATAATATTTGTTTCAAGTGTGTGGCAGGCTTTAGTGACTAATTCATGCACTGGTTTACTTCACAACGAGATGACAAAGGCTACTAAGTTCTTTCTCAATGCCTGTTACTTTTTGCAATACAATGTCATGAATAACCACTACATTTACATTTACATTTCACAACATTTATCTATGCCTATACAGTGTCCCATGCATGGTCTATGGTTTGCATTATTATAAGTTGTTGGTAGTGGAACACAAGTGGTGTTGATATAGCTTTACAAAAACGTCAATTTCTCAAAAAGTAAATGACCGATTTTGACAGTAACTTGCTAAATCACCTTTATTTTGGCATAACTTCATTCTAGCAAAGGAATTTTGGTGAAAAATCCAGAAACAAAAAAAATTGTTTTGGACCTTTTTTTTCAATGACAGATTACGCAATGAAGAAGTGAATCTTGTGCCAAAACATAGATGCCCAGTTGTAGTCAACAAGATTTCTGACATTATGCAGAAAAACACATTTAAATTGGTTTGGTGGTTTATGAGATATTTGAGATAGTCAGTGTTGATATTAATACGAACAAGCTGTACCCCTAGGTCATATGACCTAAGGCACCAAGTTTCGGTCCGATTCGATTCTTGACTGTAGTGGACACCAGGGCACGGTTACACAAAAACATACTAGGTGTAGTATCATTATATCTCCTAGTTGGCTTCTAACTTCGTATACAAACGCATACTAAGTTAGAAGCCAACTAGGAGATAGAATGATACTACGCCTAGTATGCTTTTGTGCAACCGGGCCCAGGTGGCTAAAACCAAAAACACAAAAAGCGAAATAACTCCTCAACTAATGAGTGGATCGTCTCCAAATTTTTTATCATAGGTGTATCTAGTGAGGGTACATAACACATGTAACGGATTTATGATTTGACCCACTTATCAAGGTCACAAAGGTCAAAGTTCAGAATTTTGCCTTTTGGTGGCACATTTCGTAACCGTTGGGGCTATTAACCTGGGGCCATATGCATAAAATGACTTAAGTGTAAAAATTCCAAGGGATTCCCTAAACTCATCACTTAAGTGGAAATCTTAGCTTAAGGGAGATGCAGAAAGCTACTTGAGAATAGTGAAAGCCTCAAACTCACCCTTATCTTTAAGTGTGGTCACAGTTACCTTAACTGACTCCTCAACTTCAGAGCTGTGGCAGGCACACGTTGGAATATTGTTATCCGTGCTGTTTTAATGCATACTGGCCAAAAAAGGCCAGGGAAATTATCTGCTAGGCCAAGGCGGTGACAGACTAGCGCGTAAGCAACGCGCCGGGAAGTGTTCATCCAATCAGTGAGGCGGTAACACGGACCAAAACAGCTACCGAAGGATCTGATTGGTGGAACGCCTGCAGGACGCGCTGCGTACGCGCTAGTCTGTCGCCAGCTTTACAAGCTTGCTACGCGTGAGGCGAGTGCGGTTTGTAAGATACCCCGGTTAATGATCACTCGCAAACAATACAAGCGCAGTAGCGCTCTCGGTCAGTCCAGATTACATCACCTAAGCCTAAGAAATAGGCCTATCTGTAAACACCTATAGGTCTTCACGGATGGTTCATAGGCTAAAGCCGCCCATACACGGCGCAATATTACTGCACAATATGGGGCCCAAATGGGTGGTCGTGGGCTTCTAGCATGATAATTAGAAGAAAGATTGACAGTAGTATTACCCATTGTGATCCTCATATTGTGCAATAATATTGATCGTGTATGGGCAGCTTTAGTCAATAGCCGTGTCTCTCTGTGAAACCGCTAAAACCAAACCGTTTCACCGGTTACGGTTACGTGTAACTATTAAAATGTAGTCGATCACCTAAACGTGAGGGTGCGAAAGCTCACAATTATGCAAATTGCGGCGACTGGTAAATTTTCAGTTAGGCTAGGGATACACTGAACGCGATTTACCCATCGCGCGCGTTGTTTCTTTGTTATTTCATGCCGCAATGCCTCCGAAACAAAAGAGATTCGTGCGAAAATCGCGCGCGATGGGTAAATCGCGTTCAGTGGCTAGGGATACACCAAACGCGATGTGTTGACGCGCGCGTCAAAGGCTTTGTTATTTTCCGCTGCATTGCACGCAAACAAAGGCTTTCAGAGCATAAATCACACGCGATGGCCTGTCGCACGCGCATTCGCGTTCGTTATATGGGTGGGTGCGTTGTATGGGTCGCCAAGCGATTTGGAATCGCACGCGAATCGCTTTTATTTTGGAGGCATTGCGGCATGAAATAACAAAGAACCATCGCATAAGTCTGGCGAATCACTGTATACCAACCCTATCTCGAGCTTTCCAGCGAGTCGCAAGGGTTCGTACATCGACTGTGTCTGGCGACTGATCAGTCGCCTCTAGTTCCAGCTAGATCATCCAGTCGTCAGATACCTCAGTGGCTCCCTGGCGACTGGAGGATGACCCTATAACATCATCGTTCATGGGGTTCTCATTATTTCAACCCTGATTTATCGTAAGATCAACTGGTCACAAAATGCTAAATTTGTATGTTAAGCCTTATGTTTGATTCCTTTATGTCCATACTTATTGATCTAGGAGTTCTAGCGAGATAGCCTCTTCAAAAAGTTAGGCATTCATGATGTGGCAAATCATTTGCTGAATAAAGCAAATGTAATATCTCTTTGTTCCTTGCATTTGTTTCATACAATGGGGGATAATTCCTTTGTCTTGAATTTCTCTATAAAGGATCAAAATTAAAATAATTGGTGAAGCATTTCGTTGAAAAGAGGAAAGCGCGACACTGCAAGCTTTAATGACGATGATCACCTGGCACACCACAGACATGATCTATCCAACATGCTGATGTCAGTTCAACTTTGCGACGCCAAAGAACAGGCGGAGACTCGCATTCTCGGACCACTTTGCGTCTGAGCATATAAAGGATTCCATCTTGACCACGAAGTGTTGTGACATCGCTCCGCCCTCTACTTGACAAATTTCGCTGTGGTAAGCTGCTTCCAGCTGGATGTTCCTGTTTGTGGACTGACTCCCGCTGTTAGTTTTGTAATAATCATTTTTCATCGTAGATTTTTCACATTTCCGTCTTTCTGTCCAACTACCTTCTGTTTTTAGCTCACCTCTGTGAGGTGAGCTTCTCTCATGGTGTGTCGTCCGGCGTCGTCCGCCGTCGTTAACAGGGGTGGCACGTTTCTAAACCGCTTGGGTTACAAACTTGAAATTTGGTGTACAGGTACCCTATGGTAAAAACTATCTCTGGACCGAAACTTAGCGCTGCTGGTTGTACACTCTGGCCTGTAGGGGGCGCTTTGTGAAAACCTTCTTTTGGCCATATCTCCTGAACGCTGTTAGCTAGAACCACGAAACTTTAATGGTGGGTTCCTCTGATGAGACTACATCACATGAATCCCGGGTTTTTGATTTGACCTACTTTTCAATGTCACAGAGGTCAAAGTTCAAAATTCACTGTTTGGTGGCACATTTCATGGCTGTTTGACATAGAGTTTTGTGATTTGGTATGACGATATATCTAGGCACCCTGCACAAATGCACCAAATTTCAACCCGATCGGACTTCAAATATGGCCGCCAGGAAGCCATCTTGAAAAATGGACTTTGACCCACATTTTATAAACAGGAGTAGGTTGGATGTTTTAACCTTGTCAAACTATGTATCTAGGTACCATATAAATATATATGGTAAATTTCAGTCAGATTCGACGTCAAATATGGCCGCCAGGGAGCCATCTTGAAAAATGGACTTCGACCCACACCTCATAAATAGTGGTAGCTAGGATGCTTTAACCGTGCCTAAATATGTGTCTTGGTTCTGTCTACTTATTTGCCAAATTTCGATTCGATTGGACTTCAACATGGCTGCCAGGCGGCCATCTTGAAAATTTGACTTTGGCCATGTCTCACCGGTAGTAAATGTTGCGATGTTTCAATGTTGTCTAAATATCTATGCAAGTATCCTGTACATTCCTGCTAAAATTTCAGTCCCAACGAACGTCACACGTGTGACCATCAGGTGGTCATCTTGAAAAATAAATTGTTGACATCTGCGACCTACATGACCTAGACGGGAAAGCATTTTGTTCACAAATTACCTCTTCTATTCATTGTATTCAGAAATTGTACTCCTTCTGGGTGCCATCACCTGAGTTTATGTCATTGACTGATAATACTACTGATCAGATCATAAAAATACTTCTTGGTGTGTTCAGCTTTATCTTATCAGTACTGATCCTTCAACATTCACCATGAGAGTCACAGTTTCACACTTAACCACGGAGACTTATCACAGAGGTGAGCACAATGGCCCTGGCCATTTTTTAGAAAAATGCTCGCTATTTTTGTTCAATAGCACAGTTCATGCGAGTTGTGGGTAGATCGCAGTTTATAGAATTGCTGGACAACCCTCGTCCTAAGACGTTCCAACCACAAAATATACAGCGATTGGTTTAATTGGCTTGTTGCCAACCTGGGGCGAGGTTCGCGAATAAGTGTTCTGATTGGTGCACGGCAACTGGTGGTGCGAGTGAAAGAGAAATCCTGACTAAGTTCTCCATGGATTTGTGCGTACGAAGTATGAGGTAGTGCAGATACAGGGTAGGCTATGATGAAAGGCATCAAACATGTTTGATTCATTCATGGTCTGAGCCACGACCGCGTGGAACAAATCAGTCGCCGATGTGGTGCGACATGACTGGAGCTGCGTATCACTTCCGACAGTCGTTGCCAGTCGCCGATCAAAAATATCACGAAACGCAATAGTCATGCCCATTTACCGGCGGTGATGGCATTCCGTTAACTCCACACCAGCACCGCCGATTCAGTCCAATGAAATTCGTGTCAGCCGCCACAGATCAACAGGGTGGCCAATCAGAGACTGCGTTACAGACACCGAAGGCATGTATGGTGCAGCAATGTTTACTTCTGGGTTCGGCTCTTGTATGGCGATGTAAATTCAAATCTGATTGGTCGAGCAACCATTCCGGACGATATGATGTATTTATGCAAAGACAGCAATAAACAAAAAACATATTTTTTTCCTGCGATCTAGTTATAGGCTATATTTATCGGACGAAAGTTTCTTCTTGACAACAACTTTTATTAATTTGAAAAACAATCATGTCGTATTTGCAGTGGGGGTGCACCACAAGAGCTGCGAACAGCATTCCTGACAGATTTTCTTCTGGAGTGGGCCTGGGGTTTGTGGTGTGAGCCGTGCGAACTAAGCGCAAAACCAAGGTTAGCCTGGATGCTCAATAGTTGAATATGCTGAACTTCTGCGCAACGGGAGTCATGATCCCGACGGGCGTCGACCTGACTCCGGTTAGGCTAAGGCTAGGGATACACCGAACGCGATGTGTATATTCCCGCGGCAAAGGCTTTCCTCTGGGTGTCCACCGTTGACCGTTCTTACCTCGCTATAGCTATCGTTTTGTTTTATCCTGTCTGTATTCTGTTTGTCCGTGGCTTGTGTTCTTTCACCACGTGACTTCACTTTCCCTTAGTTTGTTATTCATGTACATTATTCCTACGTTGTTATTCACCGCCTTACATCCTAAGTTTAATTATGTTCTAAAGGGCCACTAATGCTCCGGCCTTGGCCCTCTTTAGAATTCATTGTAAATCTCTTTCGTTATAATAAACACAAATCAAATCAAAGGAAGGCAGATAAAGGTGTCATTTGATTTAACTCGAGATAAAGGTTAGTTTTTGAAATGAAATTTAGTTAAAGGTTGACTTAAAGGCTCCCTTAACGCTAAAGGAACGTTCTAGAATACGGGCCAAGGTGTGTATGGTGATTCCTATCATGGAAATTTATGAAGAGAATTTATGTTTCTAATCACTGGGCAGAAGTCTTCTAAAGCTTTCTCAAAGTTACTGAGGGATATCAGCACGACACTGCAGCTCATGTCGGAAATTCCCTCCTTGGAGATTATCTTCAAGTAACAGTGTATTATTTTCTTTGGGATTTATCATTTAGTGGGATTCAGCGTTGTAATTCAATATTTGACCTTGGTCTGTGTACTGTATTTACGATTACCGAACGGAGTCAAAATCCCCAATACAAATATTCCAAATACGCCTCAAGAGGCTTTGTTCACACCTCCACCAGCAGGTATATAATTAGCACGGGCTGGTGTGCGGTCAGGCGAATCGACCCCGGTAATATTAGATATCACCCTGGTCGGAGTGCTGTCCCGCTGATCGACCAGAGTAATATGGGATATTACTCCGGTTGGAATTCTGGCTATTTGAGTGACCAGAGTAATATCAGATATTCTGGTAATATCGGATATTACTCCGGTTGGAATTCCTGCTGTCTGACCGACCGTGGTCAGTATGGGATGTGGTTAAGGATAATGTGCATGACTGGGGTTGAAGTTCATCTCGAGCGAGCGTCCGGGGCTAACATGGAGTTGCAGAGTGATGTGAGATCCAGTAGTCTTGAACGTTAGTTGGGATGTTGATATTTTTGGTGGCTGGGAGGGGAATGTCGATGGTCGTCAGCTGCCCCTGCATTCAGAGAGACTTTAGTGAAAAGTCTCTCTGAATGCAGGACAGCTGACAGGATCTGTGGTTATAAGTATTTATTAGCAAATGCAGATTTGTAGGGAAATGGAAGGCTGGGGAGATANAAGTTCTCTTCTTTGGGAGTGACAGTTACTTCGAAGTGTCCATTTCCTTCATACTCAGTCTGGACACTCGATTTTCACACGCGTCATCGCGATGGATACGTTTCGCCTTGGACGGCATTTGTTGTTGCTGCTTCTTACTTTCGTTTGGTGCCGTGTGGTCCAATCTCGCATTATAGGTGGGTAACACCAGCATTTTTGTCGCCGTCGTAGGCATTGGTAGGCCTATTCGGTTACATAAAAGCAACCTAAGTTTGGGTTTGGTAGAAATAGTTATTGAATTTATTGTTTCTTCCGTTGATTGTGACAATTATTCGACTGTCATCTTCCACCAGGACCCGGATATTGCCGAAGACAACTCGCTTCTCTTCATTATCAATGGTATTTTAGTCCTTGCCGAAAATGTTATTTCAGGCGGAAAGTTCATTCTATAACACCACAATTTCCCTACTTGTAATGACAATTTTCGCGAGGTAAAGATGTCTTGAAATGACGTAGTTTCCAAGAAAACAGACATTTTTTCATTCACCTTTCACCGTTATAGACAAATACCTGCCCACCTGCCCATGACATTTTGATTTAGGAAGCGATCATTTCTGGCGGCGGCGCCACTCTCAGCCTCGTTCTGGAGTGACAGGAGATTTCTCAAAATGCAGTAGCGTATTCATGTACAGGAAATCGCAGGAATTTCATTTCATCTGTGATATATTTAGGTGTGGCGGAGCCGTAACCCAAAACCGAACCCTAATTAGGGGTACCGGTTCTATTGGACATTATAACCCGAATCTGCATCAAAGGAAGGTACAAGCTCCTGTGAGTGAAGATTCTGGCTGGATGTCGAGGTAGTATATTCATAGAGGTAGGCTACATGTAGGATATGAACATCGTATCTACGAATGTGTATAACTTCAACATCCAGTCGGACTTTTCATATCATTCGTCATAGGTTTCTGGCCTCTTTCTGAGCACGCCGGCGGAAGTGACGTAATAGGCGGCCACAACGGAAAGTGGGTTTCCAAACGCTTCAGAACAGGGTTTGGTCCGACGGGGTATCCGCGGACTGCACTACGGGGCAGAGGTACTGTTTTTAAACTTCCAAATTTGAGATTGAGTCACAAATTCGGGTATGAAGTGCACGTTAAATTCAATTCCAAAAGAATACGGAGAAAACATGTGTTGATCATGAATATTGCATTTAAATATGCGCTGAACACATGTGTGTACTATCGCCATCGCTGGGGACTTCATTCACGGACTGTCTACGGAAGTCGCCCAAGCTCCGTTTTCGCTAAAAGGCGCGTGGGACCTGGTTGTGCCAATTTCTCTGCGCCGGACGGGCGAACTTGGCTTAAACTAAATGTGGACTACAACACCTACGGCAAAAAGATGACTGTCACGAGAAGCGAGGGAGATAGACGGTGTGTCATGACACATTTTGAATGCAATCGAAGACCAATTGAGGTTTTTCGATATATAGTCAAAAAAATTCCAGGCCGATTTGATTTTGGTCGATCAATTAATTTGCCATATGACTATTTTACGGGAAGTACGTGTTGTTTACTAATTTATGTCGGCAGGACACCCACCAAGCAGCAGCAAGTCAGGAACCACCAATATACAGGTATGTAAAAGTTGACGGTAGGCCACTGCCTGAGTTCTTTCAAGACGGCTACCTCTACAGTATCACTGGTTTATGTTTTTTTCTTAACTTATTTTATTCGCTGATGGTGAGAGTATTTCTTGAGATTTGCTATTATCAACATTTTGTCTGGATATTTTGTAGACGTTTTTCTCTTGCAACATCATGTTGAATGGGGGTATAATCTGACGTTGCTTGGATGCTGACACTGATTTGCAAATAGCAGGTTTTCAACTTTTCATGTTTTTGAGATTTCCCACGATTTTGAGATTTTGCAATATCTATGAAGTGACTTGGTCAAAAGTGACTTTTTTGCTGGAGTTGATTTACGATCTTGTTGTCTATCTGATCCATCTTCATCTTACAGTTGGTGAGCGACACAAAGATTCCTGGAAAATCTCAACATTGTTAGTGGAAAATCTCAAAGATATCAAACTTGAATCGGAGGTGTACTGTATGAATATCAACTTCTGTTTCCAAACGCTGTCAGGTAATACCTCCATTCAACATGTTGTTTCAAGGGGGGGGGGGAATCCACAAAATATCCAGACAATGTGGTGATGACAGAAAANGTGCGTCGGACGCCGATGGTCGTGCGTCGAAGTATAAACTAGGCTATAGTCGGACAAAATCCGTGCGCCAATGAACCCTGCATAAGGGCTGATTCATACTCGCTTGCGGACCGTCAAGCGCATGAAACTGATCGCAGGTTTCCACGACGTGAATGTGCACACGCAGTGAAATTGATCATAGTCGGCGCAAAATCCGGACGGAGTATGAATCAGCCTTAAGTCCAATTCTATTGACTGACCCGTGACAAGTCTTTGGCTAGCTTCGCTGTTCGCGTTGGGCCCTTGCGTCTAGGCCTATCACTACGGTTGGCATTCATCTGAGCGAGTTCCTGATCGCCTACACTAGATTGGCATATGCCTTGGTTAGAATTTATCTGATGTGACTGATTGGGGTCAATGATCGGGTTGTTTTTCATACAGGCTGTAACGGGAATTCGCGAGGTTTGGTGAGACCTACCGGTTCAAACGGGGTGGAGTTCCAGGGAGATGCGGCATACATGTAGGTCTGATCAACCCAGTTCAGCTGATGTTGGCGATGGGGGGGGGGGGAAGATCGTGGTGGGATTTTTGGCATGGGCCTTGCATTCTGGTTGGAAATCTTCTGTTAAGAACGATCGGAACAAATAGGATGGAATTTGAAGGGGATGTGGCATAGGTTAATTACACAGTTTTGAACCCGATTCGCTTGTGTGAGGGAGGACCCAGAGGAAATTGGGTGGGATTGACTTCCAGGATGGTGGCATGGAACAGGGCCTAACTTTGTGTGAGCGCCTGAGGCCAGTTGGGTGAATTGTCTCAAGAATAATGTGACATAAGCTTCCTCCTCACCCACGGGCGGGTTTTAACTCATCTTTTATTTGTTTTTGTAGGCCTTATCAGTTTTTTGGGGGGTGCTTTAATTTTCCACAGCCCTTTCCTTACTCATTCATACCGGGAGAATGAAAGCAATCGCATCTAACATTAAAGCCGCACTGTATTGAATTCAGAAAGTCCTTACGTCATCCGACGTTAATAGTACAGTGTAAAATGTGCTAT
>NMRB01001570.1:24318-44874 GCA_002633025.1 Notospermus geniculatus | reverse complement strand
ATGGTGTGGCGAGTGGCCAGTTCCAAGTGCTATTGACAGGTGGCGCTGCGAGCAGGGCCGACACGCCCTCTCTCTCTGACTACGGCTTGTGAGCACGTGCTGTTGTAACGGTAGAACTCGAGTGAATAAAAGACCGATTTATCGAATAAACCCGGAGTTGCCGTAGATTTCTACAATGGTTATGTAAATAATTTTTCGAGAATGACTAAAAATGGGCTGTGCTTCGCGACTAAGGCGCGTTTGAGGCTGGAACGCATGGGGAACGATGAAGACCGTAAAGACTGAAGTTTGAGACGTGGAATTGAGTAAGCAGAGCGTGAAATTATTATTTGTGGGCCTAATTTAGGTTTGGTGTATACCTCACACAACGCCGCCGCCTGGTAAATTCAAATTCAAATTCAAGCCGAGCGTGATGTACCGTAGTCTCGCGCAGCCAGCCGTTTCGTTCCGCAGTACTGCTAGCGTGATGGAACCAAGACGTCGCCCGTGTTGCGCTTTCTGCACATGCGTATCTTCCCCGAATGTGGACCGGGGCAGGCTCGAACCAACCGTGGCTCGGAGCGTAGGCCTGTAGCACACCCGAACCATGGAGAGTTACATCCCTCCATGGTTCGGGTGTCCATCGTTCATGTCATTGTCCCGGGTCATTGTATGCCAAGCCACTGTTCTGTTGTCGACGTTACAATTAATCCACACATATTGGCCTACTCATTAATACATGCATCTCAAGCCGCCCAGCTGAACCAACAATGACTGGTTCCGATTCCTCTCTGGGTGTTGCCATTCCACGCGATTCGGCATATTCGATTACATTCAGTACCCACGTGGCTACGGGTACCCCATTCTAAAAATAACCCGTGATGTCAACAAAATGATCTATAAATAGATCCGCGACAACTTATGCGGCAAAGATGGCAGCAAGTGCCGAAGCCTTCTAGCCCTAGTGGTGGCTTCGGGAACCAAAATGTTCTAATATGCACTAGTGACGCCTATTGGTCATCTCCTGAGAATCGCGTGAACGGAGCAATTTCGCGCGCGGGTTACCGGTAACCTCGTTCCCAGGGGTATAGTTCGCACAGACAACCTCGGACCACTCGCTCACTAACTAACCCCTGGAATCAGCTTTGGATTTAACGCATTTGATTGGTTGATGGGAAACCGTCAAAATATACCCAAGAATAGGCCCTATACCCAAACAAATTTTCAAAATGTTTTGGATCAAATCAAAAGGTTACCTATATCAAGGTTTGAAGACTTCTTGCAAAAAGAATTTAAAAAGCACAGACATGTATGTTAGATTCAGTAATTTCAGTAATTTATTCATTATTTTGACTCGTGCTGCCACCTACACCTAGACCAAAGATCTTGGTCTAAGTATAGGTGGCAGCACGAATGCTGATTCCAGGGGTTAGTGCGCGAGTGGTCCGAGGTTGTCTGAGCGAACTATACCCCTGGGGACGAGGTTGGGGTATCGGTATAGGGGAGCGACTCGAAACTGCGGTGGTAGTAGTTTACACAGATAGATACCATACAAATGCATGGATTTGCTTGCTACCGGTATATCTTTCTCACGAGCACTCCGACCGTTCAGTCTCATTTACGTCACTTTTACGTCACCTGCCACATGGCAGTCGACTTCCTGGGAAGCACTGATGAAACCATTCATGCCGACTCGATGACCATGTAATTATCTCATTTGTGATTCATGAGACCTGTATCATTGCGCTGATTTTCTTTCCCTCTGCGTTCATGTTGATGATGTATGATGTTAGAGCGCGGAACTTCCGGTTCCCTGGAGGGCCAGTCATTTATACGGATGCAAAAATAACTGTTTTCCATGAAGAGTTGGTTGATACCACAATTATCGCCTGCTGCAAGAGCGTCTTTTAGCGTATGACGTTTTAGACCGATAGAGTTACGGTATACAATTTATATTAAAGTTTGAAATTTTTCTTTCGTTTCCACTTCGTATCTACAAAGTGGAAGTTTAAAGCCTCACTGTATTGAATTTTACAATATTTTCAGTGTTAGGAGAGTGCAGGTAGAGGTCTCATAGCCTCTTGAAGGTCCCCAAAATGCTTGCATGATACGTACTTCAAAGAATCAAGCCCTAGTTTTCAGCACACATTGAGAAAACTGTAGGCAGATCTCTATATGTAATCAGATAGATCATAGTACATTTTACACTACACTAACGTCGGAGGACGTACATGTAAGCACTTTCTGAATTCAATACAGTGAGGCTTTAAAAATTCAAGATGCACCATAACTCTCTCGGTCTTACATGCTAAAAGACGCACTGGCAGCAGGGACATTTGTAGTACCAACCATCTCCAGAAACACATTACGTCATGGAAATGAAGTCCAATTTCGTATTTCGTACTTCGTGTTTCGTCAGATTTGCGAAACCTCGGTATTACGGCCTTGTCTCACGGGATGACTTGTATGTTGGGGAATCGTGACAATCATAGCGTTCGCGACGTTTTTATTCCACTGTAATTTCTTACGAGCCTCTCCGTGGCGTGGTTCATTTAACAAACATCAGATAAAATGATTTGTTACAATTAATGCTGAATGTCATCTGCATTTTATAGCCATAAAATTTTCGCATGGCCAGAGAAATGGGAGTTGAATGTTGATGCCTCGTCGATCCAATTCGCAATGGGAAACTTCTCTGAGGGCACGTTTTCAAACCTTCTGCTAATGCCTAATGCTGATGTCAGGTCACACCTACGATTGGACGGAAAAAACGGCATCAAGTGAAGCCGAATCGGTTAATGTCGTCCTGGGTATAACAGAAATGTACCCAGGTTCAATGTCATCCCACAAAACTATACCCTGGGTATAGTTCGATCTATAAAAGTATACCCAGTACCGTAGTTTTGAGCCTAGGTACTAGACTGGTCCCCTGTCGTTCCGCTCCGTGCCTCCACTACTAGAAGTGAAGGCACGACCTACGACAGGGGACCACAGTCTACCTAGGTACGAGTTAGGAACGGATCTCGCGTGATCAACAGGACCGCGCGCGATTGGTACTTCTGTCGTATACCTGGGCGGCATGTCCGTGACAAATGCGTGAATTGAAAACGTGTGTCGAATATTTTGAATGTTCCCGTGTTTTTCTGTTTTTTACACAAAATAGGTTGGTTGCACTAGTTCCTGGGAGACATGATTCGTCGTGGCGCAAAAGTTGAACATGTTCAACTCTTGCAATTTGTGATCTTTTTGTTCGGCGAATGATGCCGATCGTCGCAAGCGAGACGCAACTGCAGTCATGTCACCATATCGGCGACTGATTTGTTCCACGCTGTCGTGCCTCAGACGCAAAGTGATCCAGAAAAGTCAGTCTGCGCCTGTTCTGTGCCATCGCAAGGTCGACCTGACATCAGCATAAAGGAATCGAACGCACTACACTACTTAGTCGCGCGCAACCAGCCCCTCGTTCATACTCCGAGGTCGTCAGTGACCTTTTTCCGATGATTCAAAAATACCAATACATCATGGGTCTCAAAAGTTGGTGACGTAGGCTGCAGTTTTACTCGCATGCTGCATGCTTTTTGCATTGATTGTGCATGCTTCCATGCATGCAGTGCATTGTAGTTGTGTTCTACGTCATCGTCAGTAGAGTGTCCGCCATGATGGTTTTACAAGTCAAAGTAACCATATGGACCAGACTCTAAAATTGGAAATTGCAAGAGCCTGGTGGCACGAGACTATACATTACTTGATGATAGATTCTAATACTGCACTCGTATTACACCGCGACTCGTCATTTTAAGCATTTCATGAGTCGATAAAAACGCCATCGGTCTTTCATCTTCCGATTTGGGAAAAATACGACGGAAATAATTCCCATTATAGTCAATAACTGTGTAGCTCTCCCCCGCACTCCCACGCTACAAGTCTCTGGCGTTAACATGGTTCGGTGCATAATTTGTAATGCCAGCGAGGTGCCGTCTGACACGTCCCATACCCGCGGAGCCTGCCGGAAGCAGCCGACTTGGTATGGAGGTTTGGCGTTGAAAATCAGAATTACAAATCCAATTTACTGTATTTATAGCTTGTCTGACCTTATGTAGTCTGTATAACGTCCGGATGTCCGTCAACCGATTAGTGGTGGCAATCGGTGACTGTGAGTTTGCCGAGGCTGGAATCGGTGCACCCAAAGGAGGTAAAACAGAACTTCTAAAGCCAGGCGCACATTGACGCGAATCACAATGCGGCAGGGGTGTTTTTAAAGTCGAGTGCTGGACTCGTCATTCAGCCGGTCAGTCGACTTAAAAAACACCCCTACCGCATTGAAACTTGCCGTCAAAATGCGCCTAGTGGCAACTTTGCAGAGCAACCTCTAACAAACTAATTTGAACTCGACACCAGCAACCTGGAGGTTGCTTGAATATCGCATGTATAAGTGGGTTATGCAACGTATAGCAACCTTGCCTTGGCCACTGCTGGCAACCTGCGACAAAATACATGTATCTTCATGCAGCTAAATTTTCGTGAGGTTGCTGTAAGTCGCGGGTTAGCAGACAATTACATTGCTGATTCAGGTCTCATGATTTTTATTCCATTGTTCAAAATGGAAAAGGTTGCATAAGGCTTCCTGTACATAGAAGTATACGGTATTCGGTATACTCTATCGGTATACGGTATACGGACACGGCGATTTATATACGATATACGCTGGGCTGAACTCGGCAATTTGGTCGTTCGATTTGCATTGTCGGAAGGTACTAAGTCATATGGAGGATGTGTCAGGACGTTTTTTACACACAACCCCCGACTGACCGAGAAAGGGTTAGCATTTTGGGGGTACTCTGTAAAATATTTCCTTTGCTGAATTATCGAACCTGAACTTTGTTTCACAATCAGACACTATGAATACCAATATTTACTTTGATTTTGATTGCCGGGAATATATTTCTGCTGAAAATCAACGAAAAAAATATTTAGAAATGAATAAACTGACCAATCTATGCCAATTCTCCCGACCACGGTCACTATACGCTGAGGAAATATCGTGCAAGCGCGATTCCTTGTATACGCGAATAGCGTGCACCGTTCCGCGTATAGGGCTGTGTAAACCGCTCTTTGAAATAAGCTTGTTCGTTTTCTAGTATACGCGTGCATTACGAAACGTGCACCAAATACCGAATACCGTATACTTCTATGTACAGGAAGCCTTAGGTGCTGTGACCCATCACAGGGCAGGTTGCTACATATCGCAGGTTGCCATAAAAAGTTTGCCAAGTGTAAATGGGCCTTAGATAGAGTGACATCTACCACGAACAAAATCTGGTGGGGTTATTTGTTGTCAGATGGTACTTTGCCAAAATGGCAGTTGTAAGGTCACAGAGACCTGGCTTTGTCACTGGGATCTAGCTCCTCCAACATTATCATATCAAAAGCGTCAGTGTCAGGACTTTGATTCGAAGATATCAACAGCCTGCTGTGTGGTCAGCAATGCTGACCATCACCAACAGGTGAAGCTGGACCCCGGTGAATGTTCCGTCAAACAAGCCATGGTGAACGTCCCATGGGTTTGTGACTCCATCATGTGAGTGATCAATCCTATGTGGTATCCTCTGCGCATTTCGTGTCCGTCTCCTAATTAGGGAGGTTTCGCAAATAGTGAGGTTTCGCAAAACTGACGAAAAACGAAGTACGAAATTCAACTTCATTTCCAGGACCTATGTATTTCTGGAGATGGTTGGTACCACAAATGTCCCTGCTGCCAGTGCGTCTTTTAGCATATCATAGACCGAGAGAGTTCTCTACGAAGTGGAAACGAAAGATAAATTTCAAAGTTTAATACACCGTAACTCTATCGGGTTAACGTAATACGCTAAAAGACGCTCTTGCAGCAGGCGATATTTGTGGTACCAACCATCTCCTGAAATACATTACGTCATGGAAATGAAATCCAATTTCGTATTTCGTACTTCGCGTTTCGTCAGATTTGCGAAACCTCCCTAGTGTCCAATTTCCTCTACAGAGAACGGAAGACCTTCCCAACTGCACTTGCAGAGTTGGTCGTCTTACCGGTGATTGTCCTCGTAAGGAAATGCCGTGTCCTCGGCAACCTCGGAACATTACGGGACTGGTCGGAATATTCCATGTATTTTGTTATAGAGGAACGCGACGGTAGACAGGAGAGCGGAAATTTATATTGGCGACGGATGCTATTATCTATCCTTCCGCAATCTCACAGACAGGTTCAACTGCAAAACGACAAAGGTAGATACGTGGGGTGCATGCCGAATGATCCTAAAATGACATGGCCCAGCGGCCGTAGGTTCACATGGGTGTAACTCTAGGCCACCAAACCAGAGGAACTAATGACAAATGTAAGTGTAAATGTTCCAGGGTCATCTGATCGTGGTCAAAATCTATACCGAGTTGGAAAGTTAAAAAGTTTGGGTTTATAGTCTGATATCAACAACGGTAGAGGTTCTCATCCGACTTTACACTTTAACCCCAGTCTATCCTGAAACCTTGGTAATACATTTATGGGGTGTAAATCCCACCGTTCAAAAGTTAGCTGTACATCGTGTCCCATTCTCCTGTACAAAGCTCAGTCATGTGTCAGTTCTTGGGTCCAATGATAAGTCAGTGTCCTCAACTTCAAAGTCAATTTTTCAGCGTCTTGCAAAAAATCTCTAAGGCCACCCACCCTAGCGTGACTCAGGGGGGTCCCCTGAACACATTATGAGGGGGTGGCCTTTTACAGCAGCCGGTCCCCCATTTTCACCAAAAATGGGGTTTTGTCCCCTGGGTATTGCAGGATTAGAATGAAAGAATGCTTTTACTTCAGATTTGTACAGCATTGCCTAGTGCATTTGTATTGCAAAATTCAAGTAAAAGCAATTTATGGTCTTTTTTCCTTTGGCCCATCTCCAACGGTTTACCAATTGCTCATGTTAAAGCCAGCAGCAAACAAGGCGATATCGCAAGCGAACCTCGGGAAGCGAACTGCTCGCCAGCGAGGAAAGGCGGTTGTTGACACCAGGTGTGCGCTGGGATCGAGTCCGCGTGTCCCTGAGATCGTTTCTTACTAAACTGTACATAGTCTGTGGATCGCTGAAGCCACAGGGACTTGAGGCATGCATTGCAGGGGTGGTGGGTGTGTTACAGAGGTCCAACAACACACCCCCGAGTAATGCCACGGTATACTGACGTATTGACCGCTGCATTAGGTAGCAGGATACCGTCCTTGACCTCGAAGAAAGTTCCGATAATCAGCTGATTTTGGCATCTTGCAGCCGACGGCCGTTCAAGACGCAGTTTCTGATTGGCTGAACTCATTCATATCCGTTGTTGTTGTCGGTACGCTAGCCGCTGATTTTGCAGCTTGCTTTC
This sequence comes from Notospermus geniculatus, assembly GCA_002633025.1. Lineage (NCBI taxonomy): Eukaryota > Metazoa > Nemertea > Pilidiophora > Heteronemertea > Lineidae > Notospermus > Notospermus geniculatus. The sequence goes on along the minus strand of NMRB01001570.1, from coordinate 37,515 downwards.
CCAGTCGTTTGTGGAGTGTAGCGCGGCGGCCGGAGCGACAAAACGACTGGGTCCCGAGTCTAGATCCCAGTGGCAAAGCCAGGTCTGTCGCCTTACATTTCCGTGTAAATGTGACCGTCGTATACATGTAACTGTAAAGTGAACCTCCATTGACGGACCCATGCTAATGCATGTAATTGATGCACAAAGTGTTAAAGGGACTAGGAAAATTGTTTCAAGCTTCGGTTATTACAAAATGCTAGTCTTTCATGATAAATTTCCACCGTCAATTCACTTTTTCAATTAAGTGTTAATTACTGGCACCCAGACAAATCAGTTATCACCACACCATGGAGTATTCACCACGTCACTGGGAACCTAATCAACATAATAAGAGTAAGTTCGCTCCATACATACATACAGCGAGAGGTTCCCAGTGACGTGGTGAATACTCCATGGTGTGGTGATGACTGATTTGTCTGGGTTCCAGTAATTAACACTTAATTGAAAAAGTGAATTGACGGTGGGAATTTATCATGAAAGACTAGCATTTTGTAATAACCGAAGCTTGAAAAATTTTTCCTAGTCCCTATAATGTCGTCCAAACTAGTGTACCCAGGTTACGGAGTTAGGATGGTTTAATAGCGTTGACGGTTAGGGTCAGGACTAGGTTTAGGATTAGGGTAGGGGTCAGTGACAAGGGTTGAGGATCAGGGTTCAGGGGCTTGGGCTGGGAATTAGTGTGTAGGACTGGACGACATTCACCCATTCAGCGTAATTGATACCAAGGAAGCCCAGTACACTGAGATAAAAATTTAAAAAAATAGACTGGGAGCATGATTTAGGGTCTGTCTTGTCTTGGGGGACTTCAGCAAAAATGATTATGTCTTGCTTTACCCAGAGAGGAAACATCTAGAAGCGATGAGTTTTGCAGACTTCAGATACAATATTTTTTACCATCCCCGATGGATCTCATTAGTTGGGCAAAAAGTTGGTAAGGAAGTGAGCAGAGCTTCCGCACGTCTTCAGGCTCTGATCATCCCGCCTCATTGGACCATTTCGGGTGGCCCCCAAAAAAACGACTGCGCTTTATAAGATGCCATTGGGTTTATTCAAGAAGTATTGGTGAGTTTTCGCAAATCTGACGAAACACGAAGTACGAAATGGTACGAAATTGGACTTCATTTCCATGACGTAATGTATTTCAGGAAATGGCTGGTACCACAAATATCGCCTGCTGCAAGGGCGTCTTTTAGCGTATGACGTTAGACCGATAGAGTTGCGGTGTGTATTAAACTTTGAAATTTATCTTTCATTTCCACTTCGTAGATAAGAAGTGAAAATTTAAAAATTCGACATGCAGCAGAACTCTCTCGGTCTTACATGATATCCTAAACGCAATGGCAGAACCATATCCAGAAATATATTAGGTCCGGGAAATGAAGTTGAATATTTCCTACTTCGTGTTTCGTCAAACCTCTCATATTTTGCTCCATAAATTTACAGGATATTAGACATTTTTATCATAGCACTAATTTATCCAAGATGGCGGCGATCGATCGTGTTCAAACAATTTGACTGGCACGATCAATTCGCTTTAATTTATGACGATCACACACAAAAGACAAGCAAAAAATAACTCAGAAAAGACGAAAATACCTTTATATGACGAAAATATTTATTTTTCCCTTTATAGGTACTGCCCAATTTCATTTGCAGTGATTAACGCTTGCTTCGGACGACTGCACATAATGGACTGAATATTCGACGTTTATTAAGGCAATGTGTGTGTGGGCGATGGCGGGATTGATACTTCCCCGTCACACGATTTAGTGACACGGATCGGCTCAGTGGAGAATTTGCACGGTGCGTATAGGAATGACTTGGCCGTAGAGTCCAGTTCCCCGAACAGTGTTTGCGTACAAGCCGTACAGTCTATTTTCACCGTACACTGCGTACACGCCGTACAGTCTACTTTCACCGTACACTGCTTGCGTACAAGCTGTACAGTCTACTTTCATGGTATAGTGTCTCTGTACAAGCCATAGTCTAGTAGTAGTACTGCCACACAGTGTTTGCGTACAAGCCGTACAGTCTACTTTACTTTCGCCGTACACTAGTGTTTGTGTACAAGCCGTACAGTCTACATTGTACTTTCACCATACAGTATTTGCGTACAAGCCGTACAATCTACTTTCACCGTACATTATTTGTGTACAAGCCGTACAATCTACTTTCACCGTACATTATTTGTGTACAAGCCGTACAGCCTACTTGCACCATACAATGTTTGTGTACAAGCTGTACAGTCTAATTTAACCGTACAATCCTAATTTATTTGGAATGATATATATGACATACTAAATAATCATGCCTAATGCTGAAATGTTGACTAAAGAAGCTCGCTCGCCCTAAGCACTATAATTTAAAACGTCTTTTTAAAAACCTGGATATTGTATAAAGATGTAACACTTTTGATCAAAGAAAGTGTTTGATAAACAACATCCCATAAATTAGGGCCTATTCCTTTACATACTTTTAGTAAGCTTGATGATTGAGTATTTAAAAAGCACAAAACCAGCTTCTTTTGACCCATGAATAAAAAGTCTTACATCTGGAGTTCTTAAAGCGAGAACGCCTCTTTAGGAGTGCATGGGCGTGTCTATTATGCATTAGATATCTACGCAGCGTGGTGAAAAATAAAGAGGTAGGCCTATGTACTTTATAAATGAGGTAGTCAAAAAAGCCGTACATTTAGTTACATCTAGCTTATCCATTTCGCTATTTCTCTAAACAGCTAGGCCTAGGCCTACTTCCTTCCAAATCGCTAAGGCACGAGGTTTTTTATCTCTACTTCCGTTAATATTCAATCGATATCAACATAATTCTCACCATATTCCATCGTATTTTCGTCGGTATCTTTCTGCTACCTTCGTTATTCGCGCAAGTCAGATATAACGGATCCCTCAGCCTAGCGCACACTTGCGACAAAACTCAATGCGTTACGGGCGTTTTTAAAGTCGACTGACCCAACGCTGTCGACTCGTCATTCAGCCAGGTCAGTCGATTTTAACAGACACCCCTAACGCATTGAGTTTTGTCGCAAATGTGCGCTTGGCTTTCAGTGCAGATTACACTATGCGATGCATTGCATTTTTCAAAATGGCCGCCATTCGGCCATAATCGCCGACTGCGAATTTGTGAAAGAACTTTTTCATGTCGCGTTTTTTGTGGAAAATGAAAGCAGTGGTGCCTTTACGGACGAATATATGAGGGGCTTTGTGAAAACCGAGTTAAATGTTTGAGTATGAACGAAGTCAGAGGCCAAATAGCGCGCGCCATAGCGATTGAGAACAAACAGTAGGCTAAGTCACTTTCTGTAACGTTGAAATACATGATCCCAGGCGGATCTTCTCAACAACTATTACAACAACAATAAAATATTATGCTGGTAACGATTGTTCTGTTAAAAGCGAGTCAAAGCAAGTCCTGTACACGATATACATCGCTTTGAGCTCAACTCTCGTGTGGAACACAAGTTCTCGCGTGTTTCCCCGAGAACGGCACATTGATGTGACCTTGAACTTGTGTCCTTGACCTCCGGGTGTAATGTCCATGGCACGAGAACTGCCGTAATGGTAATGAGTTCCGTTGTCGGGCACCAGAGCCGCCTGGCAGTGTAAAGCAGTCATCCACGTCGGCTATACCGGTATCGGTTTCCTACTTTGCAACAGCAACTATGCGATATGTCCACAACTACATTAGAATGGATGTATGTCCAATGTCCTTGAGATCCTTGGAATGCGACATATTTGGCAGTGAATGAGTCGTTTTAGACTACAGTCAGTTAATATCCTTAATAGTCACCCGCCTGAAAAAGAAGAGGCAGACTTATTAGCTTTCTTACCAATGTACCAATCCAGGAGACCTTTCACCGCAAACGTACGGGGAGGCCTCGCAATGCCGTCTTCCTGAAAGGTACTGTCACACCAAAGTAGGCCTAGTTCTCAACGTCCTGTCCCGTCGTCCTAAAAAATCGTGAAACGGGCTAGAACATGTGACGTTGGCCAAATAATGGCCCGTATTTTAGAATGCTCCTCAACGTAACTAGGAGTTCCTCAAGGCTATTGTTCTCAACAGAACAATAGCCTTGAGGAACTCCTTTACGTTGAGGAGCATTCTAAAATAGGGCCAATGTCTCGAAGTTCTGGAGCACTCTTCCCGTCCGAGCCTGTCCATGAAGTTCGTAAAAAGACTGTAAAAAGTTGCCAGTACGTCAACTCCGTTCACACACAGTTTGAGCCCGTTCGGCAACATTTTCAAGAACGTACTGAGAACTAGCTCAGTGTGATGGCAACGGATTGTACAATCTAAAGAGCCCGTACATTTCGTGGGCCCGCAACAGCCGTCACAAGACCGCTGGCATAACAAGAGGCCCCTAGACCTGATCCTCAGCTGAGAGTCCTGGGAAGACGAGCGCGAGTGGCCCACTGCAGCACCTGAGGCTAGGCGCACATTGACGGGCTAGGCGCAAATCTCAGTGCGGTAGGGGTGTTTATAAAGTCGACTGACCCGGCTTAATGACGTTTCCAGCAGCGGTCATAGGGATAGACTTACCGGATAGAGGAATGTCTCTTGTCGGTCTTGTCCTAGTTCGTTTGCTGCTATACATTTATAGACACCCATGTTAGCATCGAATGTGATTGATTTGACTAACAAGTCACCGTTTGGTAGAAGCTGAAATTGAACAATGAATTGGTAAATTTGATTGTACGACGCAACCAGTGAACGTACATTTATGTACATGTACATGTAACTAACTTTGACTTCACAGGCCTACACTGTTAGAAATTTTTGTAATATTTTTACAGAAATTGCCTGCAGCAGAGTTTCAGGAACTTCTGTAAATTTACATATGGTGTGATTTATGTGTTCCTGTGTTAGTTGGACTCAATTGGACTGTCCACAATGATGCGTTCTGAGAACGTATGAAAATATAATTTGGTCAGCCTCCAGTCAAGTCTCTGTTAACATTTATTTGAGTCTGTAATTTTACAGATCACGTCCTGAAACTCTGCTGCAGGAATTTTCTGTAAAATCCTCTGTTTTTTCTAACAGTGTATTGAATGCACCAAAATCGCAGTTGTAAGTTCACAGAGACCTGGCTTTGCCACTGGGATCTAGCTCCTCCAACAACATTATCATATCAGAAGCGTCAGTGTCAGGACTTGGATTCGAAGATATCAACAGCCTGCTGTGTGGTCAGCAATGCCGACCATCACCAACAGAAGCTGTACCCCTGCATTGCCAATTGTGAGGTCACACTCGGTGACAGAGACCTGGCTTTACCACTGGGATCTAGCTCCTCCAACATTATCATATCAAAAGCGTGAGTGTCAGGACTTCGATTCGGAGATATCAACAGCCTGCTGTGTGGTCAGCAATGCCGACCATCACCAACAGGAGAAGCTGGACCCTTGCCACTGGGATCTGGCTCCTCCAACATTATCATATCAAAAGCGTCAGTGTCAGGACTTCGATTCGAAGATATCAACAGCCTCCTGTGTGGTCAGCAATGCCGACCATCACCAACAGGAGAAGCTGGACGCTGGCAATGCCAGATCTCTGTGACCTTACAACTGTGATTTTGTTTTATACCATAATTTTGTAACCTACCCTATAATCCTCATTATCTGGTGAAATTATGTTGTCGTCTCTGTCAACCCAGGCGACCTCCGGCCTTGGCACCCCGGAGGCCCGACAGAAGAGCTGCACGTAGGCGCCTTCTATTTCCATTCGGTCTACTGTCCACATGTACACTCGAGCTGGGGCACCTGCGATGAAAAGAGGTCATGAAATAAGAGACGACGTTTCAACTACATGTATAAAAGGGGCAGCACAGAGGCGAGGTGAGGGCGATATCGCAAGCGATCTGGGGGGACCGCAAAGAAACTCCGCTAGGGACTAGCGGGGTCGGTCGATAGTGAACGGAGCCTTAGCGGAGGTTCTATGCGGCCACTTTACGATAGTGAGCGCATAGAAACACCGACAGCTAGCGGCCCGCTAGCAGTAGCGATGCGGAGGACGCATAGAAATTCGCCAGGCTGTCGGCGACGCTGTCGCCAGGCCAAATCGCTGGAGGAACTAAGAGCACCTCCAGTGAGTCCGCTTGGAACATTCGTCGACCTGTGGCACGTAGAAGCAGATGCATTTTTTGGTTTTCGTGAAGATTTGCCTCACGGTAGAAATTTTCGTCCGAGAATTAACCTGTACGAGGATTTTACTGATGATGAATTGATGAGAAAATGTCGACAGCTAGCGGCCCGCTAGCAGTAGAGGACGCATAGAAATCCGCCGGCACTGTCGGCGACAGTAAAATGAGCGAGATCACCGCATGTCCTTGCCAAGTGGGCAAACTATTACGAAATTCCGAGAGGGGGAACAATGGAAATGCCTGTGGGGCCCACGACGGCAGCGCGATACGCAAACTTCCAACAGCTTATCGGCGGACTTCATTAGTGGGGTCCTATCGACGGTTCTATGCGGCCTCCAAAATTACCCCGATACGGTATCGGGCGACAAGATCCCGCTAGGGACTAGCGGGCCGTTCACTAGCGGAGTTTCTATGCGGTCCCCCCTGGTCGCCACCGGATCTTATTGCCAGCCACCGCAGACTAGGCGATATCGGATTTGGTATTGTTTGATATTGGGCAAATATCGCTGGTGAGAAGATTCCACGCATCGCTGTCCAGCGCACACCTGGCGTCAGCAGCTGATTTTGCTCGGCGGCGATCAGGGCCGACCGCACAGAAAGTCCGATAGTGCTTTTGGTGCCTATCGGCAGTTAGTTATAACGAATTTTCCCATTATCGGACTTTCTGTGCGGTCGGCCTAGATTGCTTGCGATATCGCCTGGTGTGCTGCTTGCTGTCGATGCATGATTCTTCGGTGAAACCGTAGCCCCTGCTCCAATTTAATAAGGAATCCATGTAATACTATCCCGGGAAGAGGGTTCATAAAAAGATTAGTGATTACATGTACTTTTATCACTTGTACATGTACATGTATTTTGGCTTAACTAACTTGTTCAAAAACAGGAGACGCTGCTTGGTTTGGCTGAGCAATTAAAATCCATTCATTATATCACCAATTTACTTGGAGTGCCATATTCATGAAATAGGCTACACTCTTGCTAATATATGTAGGTTTTTTTTAAAGAAGTGTGACTCACCATGATGGCCCTTTTTCACCAGGCATCCCTCTTGAACGCTTTGAACGTTTCTATCTAGAAGAACAAAAATATACAGAACACATCAATCAATGCGTTTTTTCTGTAAGCACAATACAGGCTGACACGTGCATGTACACCCTTAGTCAATAATAAATGCCCAGCTAATTTTCCGGCATATCTCCATGAATATTTTTCATAGCCACTTTTTCTTTTCATACGCATGATCTAGGGCCACTAGGACACCTTTTAAGACCATAAAACTTGAAATCATTACACAACTGTGTTTTTGGCAAAAGTTTGAAATTTGGCCAAAATATCATGTTTTTTTAATACTCACTTGTTCGGGTTGAAACTGGCACTGTTTTGAAGCCAGTCTGTTTCTGGACACATGAAAATTTTCGGAATGCTAAAATTCCCATTTAAAGCAAAGTTACAGATGATTTTGTAAAATGGTTTTCCCAGTTCTTGCCATTCGTTCCAGGCACTCAAGGCACAGGGTTTTAGCATTACCCAGTCGTGAATATTTATTAGCCTCTCAACCACAAAAGGAGCGACTGACATGGAGTAATAGGCCCCTTGTGAAATTATGAATCGTGTCTCTCACAATAGGCCAACTTGGTGACTGACACACCGGTGTAAGTTGCACTGGGTAATCGTGGTCAACTCCCATTGATGCAGGCCTTGTGACAGTCATAAACACCTGCGTAACCTGTTATTGGGATCAACATAAATGTTTGAATAGGCCCCGGTTTGAATAGGCCTTCAATAGACTTACTGAATTAGGGCACGTGATCGGGGTATTGATAAAATGTGGCTTGGAGTCAACTGGAATTGCGGGGATTTTATTCCACAGAAAAATCATCATAAATCGTCACAAAGTTGCTCAATTTTGAATTTAAAAAAATTGTATTGTCCAGAAACAGACTGGCTTCAAAACAGTGCCAGTTTCAACCCGAACAAGTGAGTATTAAAAAAACATGATATTTTGGCCAAATTTCAAACTTTTGCCAAAAACACAGTTGTGTAATGATTTCAAGTTTTATGGTCTTAAAAGGTGTCCTAGTGGCCCTAGATTATGCGTATGAAAAGAAAACGTGGCTATGAAAAATATTCGTTGAGATATGCCGGAAAATTAGCTGGGCATTTATTATTGACTAAGGGTGTACGTGTACGTGTACATGTACTGTACCAGGGGCATAGCTAGCGGGGGGGGCAAATGTCCCAGAGCAAAAAGGGACAAAATAAATTTTTGCCCTAAAAAGTCATTTCCTCTCTTCAAGCCAAGTTATTGTAGTGTCAGATGTGGGGAAAATACATCGGCTTTCTGGGGAAGGGCCTCCAGGACCCCTCCCGGTTCGCCCTCCAGACTCAATCAATTTTGCCCCCTAGGCCATAAAAGCTAGCTACGCCCCTGCTGTACGTGTTCATTCATTCAAGCCGTAGGCCCTGATTTTGATTTTTTCCAAAATCTGCTATGAAAATTTTGACCGTCAGGTTTGTGTGGTTACTCACGGATTCGTAACTTGGTGTTGGCCACTATCCTTTGCGTCGGGTTCTCTGCCACACACGTGTAGAGTCCTTCGTCATCTTTCGTGAGGCAGTCGAGGTACAACCGGGAGATAGTGGAGCTGAGTTTGAGCATATTAATCCTCCTGTTTTCTGAGGCCGACATCTCGTAAGACGCTGCTTCGTCTAAAATAGAGCTGTCCCCACCCTGGTGAGAAAAAATAGCATCGTAATACGAAGTCGTCAGAAACGCCGGGTTAAAAATCCGTCTTCGTAAATCAAATGGGCAATTTAGGAGACCAACGACTTCCACCCAGGCTTCCACCATCGTCGGACAGCGTTTCCTGAGTTCAGTATCCTGTCGTTTTTGCTCGGTGGACGTGGCAGAGTGTGTGCTTTACCTAAAGCTAGCAATCCACCATTGATTTTCAAGCTGATTTTGCTTTGCGACTTGCTTTGCAACTGGGCACTCGATCGCCGTAGTGGACTCGTTAGACGTGATTTCCACCAATGGCGAAGATGTGGTCAATTTCAGTCGGTAATCGGTCGGCGACCGGTATCAGTTCCTTGCGATCGTATTCAATCGCAGGTAGCAGGTTGCAAAGCAAGTCGACGCAGAAAATCAGCAGTGGATTCCTAGCTTTAAGCGGGCTGCGTACCAGGCGAGGTGAGGGGGAAATCGTGATATTGCCTAGTCTGCGGTGGTGATCGGGGCCGACCGCACAGAAAGTCCGATAGTGCTACCGGCGCCTATCGGCAGTTATTTATAACGCATTTTCCCATTAACTAAACCGCCGATAGGCACCGAAAGCACTATCGGACTTTCCGGTTGTGCGGTCCCGAGCAAAATCGGCAGTTGACGCCAGGTGTTCGCTGGGCAGCGATCTGTGGAATCTTCTCACCAGCGATGGTCGACCAATATAGAGTCTTCGCAATCGCCCGGATAGACTTACGGCTACAACATGTACATGTACAATATAGATAAAGTCGTCGTTGGCCTATTAACCGGGCGGTTGCAAAAACGGACTAATTACAATCTCAAACAGTACTAAAACGGATATCGCCAAGTTTGCGGTGGCTGGCGAGAAGATCGGTATGCGGTCGGCCCTGATCGCTTGAAATATCGCCGTCACCTCGCCTGGTGTGCTGCACCGCCTTCCCTTGACGTTTTGTACTTAAAAATACGGAGGTTTAGAAATCACACGATAAACGTAAACGTTAACATCAACGTTATTTTTGTACCGAAAATGCAATATAAAATGTGGTTAATGTCAAGTATGAAAAATAACGTTCTCGTAAACTTTACGTTTGTCGTTTGATTTCTAAACATCCCTAATGAAGAGTGCGAGACGTGAAAGTGAGACTCTTACCTGTGAGATCCTTGATCCGTTGAAGAGCCAATGTATCGTTGGTGATGGTGTACCCGCCGCCTCGCATTCCAACATCACACTTTTGTGGAGTTCGGTTCTGATAAACGGCTTTGGGATTTTTGATTTAAAATGTAACTTATTCTGTCGACCTGGATACGGAGAAGGAAACACTCATTAGTCTACCTCCGCCTTGAAATGATCGCGTTTGCGAGTTAAAATGCAGATGAAGGTCTACGCCGACAAAATCTATTACTGGATGCCATTCGGAACTTCCGAAGGCAACTGCTCGGCAATTTCCGTGAAGACTCGCATTTCCCCTCGGACACAATTCCAAGGCAGCCATCTTGAACGCGCAACGATTGCTGCCCGTTTGTGAGAGTTCAGATGCGGTTCGCCTCATCACACCAGAACCCTGCGCATGAACTAACTAGGTCACACAAAAACGTTGCGTTATTGATCAATAATTGGCAGATTGGGTGAGATACCGGTACATGTAAGTTTATAAATAATATGCCTCAAGTTATCCAGCACATGAGGTTGAACATCTTAACAGGCCAAAATTCGGCCATAAAATAATCCCATGGTCGGTCACGTGGGTTTGTTGATAAACAATATGGCTGCCTTGTACTTGTGTCCGAGGTGAAATGCGCCGTCTAGTGGACAGATAAGCAGTTCGCCTCAGGTCGTTCCGAATGACTGGATGCATGTACACATTTACTTTTTATCTGCATGTTATGAAAATACACCAAAATCGCAGTTGTAAGGTCCCAGGGGTCTGGCATTGCCGGGGTCCAGCTTCTCCTGTTGGTGATGGTCGGCACTGCTGACCACACAGCAGGCTGTTGATATCTTCGAATCAAACTCCTGACACTGACGCTTTTGATATGATAATGTTGGAGGAGCTAGATCCCAGTGGCAAAGCCAGGTCTCTGTGACGTAACGTGACTGTGATTTGGTGTACATGTAGTCACTCATGTGTTTAAGAATATCTCGGCTGATGTACACTTGAGGCATAGGGAACCTTAAAATCACGGTCCTGCACGTGACACCGGTGTACAGCGAGAGAGGTGCTCCACCTTGTCAGATATGGGGGAAAATTTTAAACATTTTTATTACCTTCTGAGTTGCTTTCGTGACTTCTTTTCTGCTTTCGGGTTTGAATTCTCTGCGGGAAATTCTAAAATGAAACAAGTTAAAACGAATTATTGCTTCTACTCCAGTAAAACCAGGCTTAGCCAGTAGTACACAAGGTGATTTCGTAGGCGATCTGGGCTGACCGCACAGAAAGTCCGATAGTGCTACCGGCACCTAATCGGCAGTTAGTTATAATGCATTTTCCCATTAACTAAACTGCCGATAGGCACCGAAAGCACTATCGGACTTTCTGTGCGGTCGGCCCTGATCGCCACCGAGCAAAATCTCTGTTGACGTCAGGTGTGCGCTGGACAGCGATGCGTGGAATCTTCTCGCCAGCGATGATCGCCCAATATCAAACAATACCAAAACCGATGTCACGAAGTTTGCGGTGGCTGGCAAGAAGATCGGTGGCGATCAGGGCCGACCGCACAGAAAGTCCGATAGTACATACTTTCGGTGCCTATCGGCGGTTTAGTTAATGGGAAAATGCGTTATTATAACTAACTGCGGATAGGCGCCGGTAGCACTATCGGACTTTCTGTGCGGTCGGCCCTGATCACTTGCGATATCGCCCGGCCCGCGGAAAACTGTCAGTCTTATTTCTTTACTGTCAAAATGGATGGTTTCTCCACAAGAGCCCTGTTTTATCTTATCAACCTGTCAATATTTGTATCAGTTTTTGGTTATCTCTTCCGTCTTTGGCGCCAGGCATCATGAACAAGGCTATAATAAAGACCACAATCGATAATGTTATTGTCTGTCCCTGGCCTTGTCAAAACGACGTCTCGAAACTATCAAGGAAGGACACGAATTGGGGCCTTCTTTGGCACACATTCTAAGATCACAAATTGTACATCAGGTGCCCAGATTTTCCCGGAACGAAAGCGGTTTCATTTGAGTTTTCTTGCTGTAGGTGACAGAGAAAATAGCGACACTGACTCACTGTGCAGTGTCACTTTGTTTCAGTTTGGATAGCACGCCCAGGTACATGTACATGTAATTAGTTACATGTATGCACTGCGGCGACCAATGAAAATATACTTGAGATTACACAGCGGGCTCAGTACAGCAATATGGCGGATTCACTGTAGTCTCGCGCAGCCAGACTTGGTCTCCCAACCGAGGGTCTGGCTGCAACGTCTAAAATTTGTGTGATGCTGCTTTGCGCACGGCTGGCGTCAGTCACGTGACCTTGCAATGAGCGCCGTTATTTTGCAATCATGTGACACCCCCTCGCAAAATAAGGCTAGACCGAACACTGTCCTGATTAAAAATACTAGGACAGACGCAAGCAAATGCATAAAACCATCATGGCGCCCGCTGGTCTGTATTTAGTTCGGGAGGATGCATTGCTGTAGAACGCTGTAGAATGACGTCACGAGCCGGAATTCCGGCTCAGATCATTTGGTTTCACCGGTCTTCGAATGCAAGCTGCCCAGAAGACCGGGTACCAGTCTAAAATAAGGCGTGAGAAATGAGAAGTAGGCAACTTCTTTGATTGGCAGCTTATTTCTATGTAACAACGGCCTAGGATATTCGTATGCAAGATACTTTTTGCAAGTATGATGGTATAAATACTCCACAATCTAGGTTTGAAATGTACAGTACATGTATTTATAAACATTGAAATCATTTTTTAAGTAAATAGCGGGCAGAGACACAAAAATACAACCGGAGATAACATGATTTTTTGGCTTTTAAAGGTATAAAAAATTATAAAAATATTTGATAGGACCGCGTCATGGAAATAAATGAAACTCAAATGCAAATTTCCTGTATCACCCGATTTGAGGTCAACCGCAGACAACTCCTTCAGTACTCATTCTGATAACATTTGCCCTTTTGATATATTATATTATATCGAATTGACGCGTTTATGTCAAGTTGGTTTAGATAAACTGTCAATATTTAATTAATCAAACAATAAGGCAATCACCGCTAACCGCAATCAGGGGCGCCCCGAAACGGCAGTCT
>NMRB01001570.1:0-17158 GCA_002633025.1 Notospermus geniculatus | reverse complement strand
TACCAGTATCAGCTCTGCCTCTGCATCGTCCTGTACAGGTATCGCAAGAGAAATAATCCCGAAGTTGTAGGGTCAAAAGGCTGCACAATCGGCTTGATGTTCGATGTAGCGAAATCGTGTTACTGAGGCCGTTACTAAGTGACGTCACAGCAAAATTGTCAGGATCTTGACAATTTTAGATCACGTGATCAGTATAACGGTGGCGTTGACCTGACCTCTGTATCGCACCATCAGTCAGCGCCACCATACAGCAGATCAGGGAACCAGACTAGTAATTTTTTCTGCACGTTTAGAGGCTATGTAGCGACGTCATAATCCTTGCATAATCAGCTCATTATGCATAATTAGGTATGGGTCTGGAGGGAAACTTTACATTACAAATGTATTAAACAAGTATTAAATGCAAAATTTTGGGAAAAGAGCAGATGTGGTTTTATTCCCCAGTTTTTACCAGAATGTTGGAATGATTTTAGAAGTTGTTCAAAACAAAATATTTTGCTTTTCAGTAATATACTCTAGTTTCGTTCTTCTAAGGTTACTTTACTGAACACCCATATGACCGCCTACCCGATTGAATACTATCAAAAATTCAAGCGAGCTTATAAATTTTTGCATGGCAAAATAAAGAGCTGTAACGGAAGACTCACTCATTGGTCAGTTATGTTGAATAGAATTAATAAATTCTTTGTATGGTCTATATTGTGGCCTAGGCCTTAACCTACAGCATGAATATCTGAAGTAACCTTAGAAGAACGAATCTAGAGTATTTCTAATAAACCTTCCATCCAGTATGGCGGCATAAATTAAGGGCTAAACAGGAAGTGACATCACGTGCATATACTGGCACCAGGGAGTGAGTCGTCACACCATTGAAAGTACATGTACGGTAGCCAGGCAATGGAAGAAGAAGTGCCAGTGGCTTTTTCCACCCAATTTAACACTGACCTTCTGGGCTTTCACGGCGGCTTCCCGCATCCCCCGTACGACGCACCTCATGCCACTCCACACCCCCGCCGATCGATGACTCATTGCTGCTGACCAGTCTCTTCCATGAATCCACTCTACGGTCACACTACCGCGAATTCTATTTGCGGTTCCGGACATACCACAAAGATTAAAGGAAAAAGGCGGGGCGGACCTGCATCAAATCACGCTTGGAGAAGCTTTTCCGCCGTAAGTGTTCCGACTCCAATAAGGATGTAACACTTTTTATTCAATAAGCTGTAGGAGTTTAAAAACACATACTAGTAAATTGTTTTTTACTCGGTGTGTTTCAAAAAGTGTTCCGTCCGACACCAGAAAATTTTCACCATTCTTTTGTATACTGGTGAAAGGGTGTTTCTTGAAACTCTACAATATTCATGTCAGATCTAGGTATCATGGAACTCTAAATTATGGCACTGCAAACTAATTGATCTATTAACCCTTTAAAATCTGACAGCAGAAAGTAGTTTTGGTGTCGGACGGAATGATAGATTTTGCTGGTAAACTCAATATTTTTGATAGCCTCCTTCAAATGAGTGTACTGTACATGTACATGTACACTGTACATCCCAGATGGAGAAACTAATAGTTAAAGGTCTATATTATCAAATACTACATTTTGATTTTTCGAAAATCAATGTCACAAATCTTTGTGATCATTTCAAAGTTAAATTTTGCCCCATTTTCTTCGGTGACCAATATTGAAACACACCCCAATACGTTGCAGGAGTTTCAAATCATGAGTTGTGTAGGCCTACATACACTCACTCGCCATAAGTATTGCAATATAGGTTTTTTCTGGATTTCTCTCATTCCTTTAATACTATTTTGACGTCTATTTTCAAATATATATACATGTAGGGGGACCTACATGTATGGCAAAACATGCTGTTGCCCATACGGACTGAAAAATCTCACTGTTGATGAAAATATCAAGCAATGAAAGAGAAATATCAAAACATGAAAATGACAAAATCTTCATGTGATACTGGATCATTCTTTCCTTTTCACGATAATGAAGCCTGATGATGAGCAAGTATTTACAAGAAAAAAATTGAAAAATATCAACTGTGAACAAAGATATTTGATATCATCGAAAAATATCAAAAACTGAAAAAGTGACTTTTTCATGAGATTACGCTGCTGATGTAAAGCTGTCATCCCATGTGTCCCACCATGCCAGTTTCATCCAATGAAAAGCCACAGTTATCAAGAAAATTTAACTTTTCTCAAAAAACCTCGATTTTTGACAAAATTGGGCAGTTGTGAATGAATTTCCATTGTCTTCATAAATTGGTAGTCTTGCACTTCAAAATGTTCGCGATATCAAAAGGGTGATATTTTGATATTCTGATATTTTTCTGATATATTCACTTTTCCTTAACACGTTTCGAACCAACAGGCTTATTACACCTCAAAGTATCACATCCACATTTGAAAATCAAAGACTGATGACTGACTACCGAGAAATTAAAGGAGTTAGACGCCGAAGTTGTAAACAAGCTGGTTTGTTTACAAACATGGTCGGCAAACTAGTTTTATTCCTTCGTAAAGGTGGCAGCACCAGTAGCGCCCCGTAGACTGGTGCCCGGTCCAATGCAACTCACTCACGATATTCACGTCAGTACATATCACCGACAATAGGTGGCGGCACCGCAGGCGTCGTGTGGATAGAGAACCAGTGAGTGAGTGTTTACAACTTCGGCGTCTAACTCCTTTAAGAAAAAACCTATGTTGCAATACTTATGGCCAGTGAGTGTACATTGTACTTCTTTAAGCTTATTACAACTTGTAGTACAGGAATAGGCCCGAATTAATGGGATGTTGTTTATCAAACATTTTATTTGATCAAAAGTGTTACATCTTTCATACAACATCCAGATTTTTATAGGGACGTTTTAAAATACAATTCTGAAGGCGAGGGAGAGCCTCTTTATTCAAAACATATGCAGAGTTCTGATTGATGCGCAGAGTCTACAATTTTATCACCTTAAAATTTAGCTAATAACACAACACACGCAATCTGGCAATCAGCCTTGTGAATATATAGGTCTATATTTTAATCCGGCATGTCCGGTGCCATGTCTGGTTGTCTAGTTATCACGTTCAGAGACAGAAGGCGATTTTGAGGGATCACGTTCTTTTGCAAATTTATCATATTTTGAATGTTTTCTAACCTTCGAAAAATTATTGTTTCAAAATTCCATTTGGTGACCGTTTTGGGTGCCAGGAGTGAGTGCGGTAATGCGGTGACGTAGGGAGCAAGCAAAGCTAAAGACACGTAGATGCGGTTCGTGCTCCGGTGCGGCAACGGTAGGGGTGTTGTTAAAGTTGACTGACCCGACTGAATGATGAGTCGAGCAGCATTGGGTCAGTCAACTTTAAAACACCCCTACCGTTGCCGCACCGGAGCACGAACCGCATCTACATGTATGTGTTTTGAGGTTTCGCAAATCTGACGAAGCACGAAATACGAAATACATGTACGAAATTCAACATCATTTCCGGGACCCAATGTATTTCTGGAGATGGTTGCTACCACAAATGTCCCTACTGCCAGTGCGTCTTTTAGCATATCATGTAAGACGGAGAGAGTTATGGTGCATCTTGAATTTTTAAATTTCCACTTCGTAGCTACGAAGTCGATACGAAAGATAAATTTCAAAGTTTAATATACACCGTAACTCTATCGGTCTAACGTCATACGCTAAAAGACGTTCAGCAGGCGATATTTGTGGTTCAACCATCTCCTGAAATACATTACGTCATGGAAGTGAAGGCCAATTTCGTAAGTCGCTTTTCGTCAGACTTGCGAAACCTCACTACTATCACTGAATAGCCGGGTGTGTTTCAAAATTGGTCACCCCAGAAAATGGGGCAAAATTTAACTCAGAAATGATCACAAAGATTTGTGCCATTGATTTTCCAAAAATCAAAATGTAGTATTTGATAATATAGACCTTTAACTATTAGTTTCTCCATCTGGGATGTACAGTGTACACTCATTTGAAGGAGGGTATCAAAAAATATTGAGCTTAGCAGCAAAATCTATCGTTCCGTCCGACACCAAAACTACTTTCTGCTGGCAGACTTTAAAGGGTTAATAGATCAATATTGCAGTGCCATAATTTAGAGCTCCATGATATCTAGATCTGACATGAATATTGTAGAGTTTCAATCCTTAACTTCTAAAAATTTTACAATCTCCCCAAAAAATCAAACCTCGGAAAAAATGCAAAGACAATATTTTTTCAATGACTCTATGGGCCACCGTAGTATAGAGATTCTTAATACAGTTCATTCCAAATCCCAGTGGCGCGAGGTTTATCAACGATAGCTCCGCAACGGCTGGGCGGAATTTGATGAAACGTACGTCAATCGACTTGTCTTTCTTGGCGGTACAGCCATCATCACTGTCATTTTCCCGAAAAACGTGACAGAAAAAAGTTCTTTCACAAATCACTGTTTGTGTTCACGACCGAAATGGCCGCCATTTTGAAATGACGCAATGCATCGCGCACGTGTAAACTGCACTGAACAGCATAGCGAAATGAAATGGGTTTTGAGAAATGGATCCGTTATGTCGGCCTTACGCGAAAAATGAAGATAGCAGAAAGATACCGGCAAGAAAGACAAGTCAATTGATGTATGATATGTCGAATTTGACCCAGCCGTTGCGGAGATATCGGCTGAAAACCTCGCGCCACTGGGATGTGGAATGAACTGTAGGAGAAAAATAACACCAAGATATCTCGATTCGGTCCATTAGTTTTAGGCCAGATAAAAAAAATTACTTGTTTAACGTCCGGGCACTTTAGTTTTTCAGGGTCGGGAGGGAGGTTTTTATTTTTATTTTTAGTAGCTTTTAGCTGAAAAGATAGATCAAAAACAAATAATTTTTCTTTTTCAGTTTTTCAGGGTCGGGAGGGAGGTTTTTATTTTTATTTTGAGTAGCTTTTAGCTGAAAAGATAGATCAAAAACAAATAATTTTTCTTTTCAAATTTTAGAGTAGGCAATTTTTTAATGGAAAATGCAATACAAAAAATATTTAGGGGTCTTGGCATTTTTCAGGTCGGGAGGGGACGCTAAACAAGTATTTATGTTTATGTGGCCATAGCTCCAGAGCCATTTTTGCGAAGCGAAGTCAAATGATGTCCTTACGCAACGTTACCGCCGAACCGTCAATTCAGTCAACCAAGTGCCTCGACTTTGCGTTACAAATAGGGTTTGGAGTTAGGAACACCTCGACTGAATCGGGATATCTTGGTATCCGCATTCTTCTAATATTTTCNTTTCAAAATGTTAGGAGAGAGCACATAGAGGTCTCATAGCTTGTGAAGGTCCCCAAAATGCCTGTCTGATGCGTACTTCAGAGAATCAAGGCATAGGTTTCAGCACACATTGAAAAAACTGCAGGGAGAACCCTAATGTATTCAGATGGAGCGCAGTACATTTTACACTACGCTGACGTCGTGACGTCGTGCACTGACGTCATGAATCGCGGCGATGATTTGCGTTTTTCAAATTCAATACAGTGGGGCTTTAAAGGAGCCGGATGTCCAAGTTGTAAACACTCACTCACTGGTTCTCTATCCACGCGACGCCTGCGGTGCTGCCACCTATTGTCGGTGATATGTACTGACGTGAATATCGTGAGTGAGTTGCATCGGACCGGGAACCAGTCTAACGATCACGGGGCGCGACTGGTGCTGCCACCTGCACGAAGGAATAAAACTAGTTTGCCGACCATGTTTGTAAACAGACCAGCTTGTTTACAACTTCGGCGTCTAACTCCTTTAATTTGCAGTTTTCAGTCCTCTCCATGACAAATGCGTCGCATATTCCTCCCGGGATATTCCTCTGATTTTTTTCAAAGAATCACCAGAAGTTTCTCCCGAGTTCTTTTAATTTCTCACAGCCCACACGCGAAGAAATCTACCGTGGTTGTCAAGTGCAGGAAAAAAGACAATCTTTTTGATATCATACCACTCATGCCAGGAGAACAATGCCATCTCCAAATTAAATCTGTCTGGATTCCCCCGCCAGTGCATTGCAAACCAGTTTCAGGAAGTATCTGTGTCTACACCTGGGTTTTTTTAAATCCATCCCCGAGCATGGACTTTCCAGACGTTTTACCCACAGGCACTTCGAATTTCGGGTTGGTTCTAAACCTGGCACTGGCACTGGCACTGGTATCATATTATGGCCAGCAATCATGAAAAAATTGTATATTTACGTAACAGTTATTATTTTGGACGATAATAGGGCCAACCAGTTTAACATGGATCAATTATGTTGAAAATAATTTTTTTTCTAGTTTTTTAGATTTTTCAACATAATTGATCCATGTTAAACTGGTTGGCCCTATTTTCTCCCAAATAATAGCTGTTAGGTAAATATACCTTTTTCCATGATTTCTGACCATAATAATTATGATGCCAGAGCCAGTGCCAGTGCCAGCGTGCCAGTGCCAGGTTTAGAACCAACCCTCGAATTTCTTTTTCGTATGGTCAGCGAAGGTGAACTGCCGTGTTTGCGATGTCTTCCTTGGTGAGATTGAAATAAAGCTACATGTAGCTTCAGCCTTTCGCTAAAATAATAGTGAGGTTTCGCAAATCTGACAAAATACGAAGTACGAAATACGAAATTCAACTTCATTTCCAGGCCCTAATGTATTTCTGGAGATGGTTGGTACCACAAAGGTCCCTGCTGCCAATGCGTCTTTTGGCATATTTTGTAAGACGACCGAGAGAGAGTTACAGGTGTGACAGGAATCAGCGTCCTAGGAATGCATATCCGCCAAAACAATAGCCCGCTATTGTGAGGTTATATTCGAATGGTCATGGTCTCTCTAGCCATATATTCTAATCCCTCGCTAGCAATAAGACCGGACTTTGATATCAGAGGGACTTGGATTCCTTTCACACCTGTATGGCGCGTCTTGAATTTTTAAATTTCCACTTCGTATCTACAAAGCGGAAACGAAAGATAGATTTCAAAGTTTAAAATACACCGTAACTCTATCGGGCCAACGTCATATGCTAAAAGACGCTCTTGCAGCAGGGACATTTGCGGTACCAACCATCTCCTGAAATACACTACGTCATGGAAATGAAGTCCAATTTCGTATTTCGTACTTCGTGTTTCGTCCGGTGTTTCGTCAGATTTGCGAAAACTTCACTAATGAGGGGGAACAGTGACAAGACGAAAAAACTAGCGGCAGATGTAACACCGGACTGCATTCGTTTCCGGTAGTCTTCGCCTGAAACACCGGCGTGAACCGCACCCTATGTACGTATTTGTATATCTTGTAACCAATAGCATCAGCCAAACATTTGTGGCATGGTAACACACTGACATGTTAATGTAATTTAAAAATTTCTCAAGTATCGAATCCAGCACTTTGGCGGATGTGGTTAACTTGATGTTACTACAATCGTCCCGTGATAACCGTGTCGGATTCACCACCCAGGGTGGTTTCCTACGAATCGGGAAACGCGATGACTTTCTTCTCGAAGGCGGCAATTTTTCTGCCGGTGCTGGAAACCGCACGCGTATCGATGTCCTCTTCGAAAGGGCATGTCGGCAAAGAACACGGAGAGTAGGCCTACGTGGAAAATAAGACCCCACGCAGCCCCATCGGCATAGCCGGGATTTCCAGAGGGGTCGATTTCGAAAATCTAATGGAAGGGAGTAAGAAATAAAAGTGGAAAATAAGAAGTAGGAAATTGGAATTTTGTGCGAATTTTTCAAATTGGGAAAAACTGTTTTCCCATTTTGAGAAATTTTCTTAAAATGACATATAGATGACGCTTTGTCTGATTTTTCGGGCGATATTTCTCAAAAATGGGGAAAAAATTCTCCCAATTTGAGAATTTGAGAAATTGGAAAATTCGCGCAAAATCCCAAAAATTTCCTTACTTCTTATTTTCCACTTTTATTTCTTACTCCTTTATGGGTTTTCAGGGCCTATTTAAAGACATTTTTCAGCTAGGGGTATTATAAACCTAGTTGGAGAGAGGTCAGTAAGGCAAAGAGACTTGCACAAAGTCTCACGCCACAGGGAATTCGGTCCCGGTGTAAGGTTTTTCAGTGTCCCCATCTGCGAGTGTTCCCTTTCTATTGTCTGACGGAATAAGCTGCGTCTTGACAATAGGGGACACACAGAGAAACATGTCGATCTATGTGCCTGTGTTTCCAAAACAAAGGGATACACCCCTCAGGGTGTAGGCTGGGAGGGTGCACCTCCCCGCAGCAAAGAGGGAGTTCCGCTCTGGGCAAGCAGAAAAAAATCAGCCTTGTAATCGTGTACACTCTTAGCCGAAAAGGTTCTTTAGGGGTTCTTTGTGCCACACCAGAGGAACCCCAAGGTTCTATATAGAACCTTCTGTAAAGAACCCGAAAGGGTTCCATATAGAACCTTTCTGTCGCCAAAGAACCCATAAAGGTTCCAGTTAGAACCCTTTTCTGAGGGAAAGGTTCTATCTGGAACCTCTGAAGGTTCTTATACAACCCGAGGGTTCTTAAATCAGAGGGTTCTCCTGGTGTGGCACCAAAGAACCTTTTCGGCTAATAGTGTAAAGTTTGGCTAAGAATAGCACTGAAATCACGTCTCAGAGCATCTAGATTCCAAAATTTTCTGGGGGAGGCCCCCTAGATCCCCCTCCGGAGCACACCTCTGTTAAGCGGCGAATCCACTGTCGCGATTTGGGCTTGAGACGGGGTTGCAGTCCCTTGCGATCGCCTTATATGGCAATCGGAAGTCCTTATAATAGTCCATGAGCCAGACCCCAAATTTTTCAGTTTGACTACCAATTTCGTGACCAGATCCAACGTGGATTTTTGATCAGTCTGATGTCTGAGGTGTCTGAAATCATGTGATGGACATTTCAATTCAGTAGCTTTATACCCCTAATTAAGATTCTTAAAATGGTTCATTGGAATCCCATTGCAATACTTACACAGACTTGTATTACAAATTGAGGTGTCTATGTACAGCTAACTTTTTTCTCGCCGGTTTTAGACCCTATAAATGTATTACCAATAGATAGAAATATGGCACCTCTCAGTCGAATAGCTATATTTTAAACATTATATGACATCGCTGTAACATAGAAATGACGTGTATGTCAAATTTTGCCCCAAATCCATCAAAATCACTGAAAATGCCATTTTTGAAACAAATACTAATTATCTCATATTCTAAACAGGCCTAACTGACTGAGAAGTGCCATATTTCTATCTATTGGTAATACATTTATGGGGTCTAAACCAGCGAGAAAAAAGTTAGCTGTATATAGACATCTCAATTTGTAATACAAGTCTGTGTAAGTACATGTATTGCAATGGGATTCCAATGAACCATTTTAAGAATCTTAATTAGGGGTATAAAGCTACTGAATTGAAATGTCCATCACATGATTTCAGACACCTCAGACATCAGACTGATCAAAAATCCATGTTGGATCTGGTCACGAAATTGGTAGTCAAAATCGGTCTGGCTCATGGACTGTAAGGTAACCGCAAGGGAACGCAACCGCGTCTCAAGCCAAAATCGCGACAGTGGATCACCCGCTTTACTCTTCAGCATGCCTACGCTAGCTGCAGACCGCTTTCACAGAAATGTGCACCTCCCCAGGCTCACACCAGCCTACGGACACACAGAAACACAAGCAGATGTAACACCGCTAGTCGGACACCGGCCAAAACCACTAACCGCCTTGGCAATTTACAGTTTTTTTACATGTTTCATCAGATAATAGCTGGTTACGGTGAAATTAATTTGGAGCTAAAAATACTGGTGTGAATTAAAAGTACATATCATTTTACTTATTGAACAGTTTCCAATTTCTATAACTAAATATAGTGCGCTCGTCCTGTGCGTTCATTTAATTGACATAATTGATTTCGTAAGCGGTCTACTAAGAAATCCGTTTTGATCAGCGTCCGTGTTTTTTTCGGTGAAAATCCTCCGTTGGTCTTCAAGTACAATGAGACACAGGGTGCCCCAAAAAACGCACAGCATACTTCCACTCTCCAGAGCCAAAATATTACTGAGAGCAATGGATGGAGAATCTTTCTAGAAGAAAGAAGACACCAAGATATCCAAATTCGGTCCAGTGGTTCAAGCTCCAGACTCTACATGTATTTTGTAAAGCAAAATTGAGGCCCTTGGTTAATTGATTTGCCAAAAAAATTTATCCTGAGAAAATCAGGGGTTCTTAGCGAAGGAAGCCAGCGCTGAGAACCCCCGATTTTCTCAGGATGGTGAAGTCGGTCAAGTACCTCTGACTTCGCTTCACGAAAATGGCTTTGGAGCTGAAACTACTGGATCAAATCGAGGTATCCTACTTTAGTGTTATTTTTCTCCCAGAAAGAATCTCTGTCCATTCATACCGGGGGTTGGGGACTGAGGGTGGTGGAAGAATGATCGCGCGGGTGGTTTTGGGGGGGGGCCTGTTTTGATTGTAAGGGACTCAGTGCAGCCTTCCAATAAAAACCTTAGGATTTGGGTACGTTTTAAAAAAAATTAAATTGATATTTAAAAATATTTCCCAGCATGCCTTGGAAGTAAACGGGTTAATTGCAGTGGAACCTGTCTATTAAGGACACCTTCGGGACTGACAAATGCTGTCCTTAATTGAGAGGTATCCTGATTACAGAGGTTGAAATGAATAGAAATGACCAGTTTGGGACTGAACATTGGTGTCCTGATTAGAGAGGTGTCCTCCTGGCAGAGGTGTCCGTTAAGGGAGGTTCCACTGTATTAAATGTTTGTTGCATCAGAATTAAAATCACGAACTCATGGCAGCAGGACGACACACCAGGAGTAAAATAAACCCTTTTTGGTCCCTTACATCATCACAAACCCTTTTATCTCTTTTGAAACAGATTCAACTTAATGCGTTGTGGCTTTATTCAACTTCAGTCAACTTTTCTTTGAATTTCGTTCCTATTTTGCCTGCAGCAGCAAATTTTACAAAATTTCACAAAATTGCATCATCATTTTTGGCAAATATAGACGTGACTCACCAGTTTCATTTTTGAATTCCCCTTCGCTTCCGTATGTTGCAATAATCTTGGGTACTTGGGTCTAAAAATACTCCCAAACGAACTATAAGTCCACTTTCAGTAAAGGTGCAGTCTACGAAATAGGTCAGACCCAAATTCACAATGCTTTCCTAGAAATTCATCGTACGAGCCCCAGGGGCACTTATCATAAGTATCAAATATACTTAATAATTGATAATTCACCTAAATTGACCGTTTGCTATTGTTAATACCGATTATGAGGTTGCGACCCTGTTCAAACTCATTTTCTGACTTGTCGGTGAACTGGGCTCGATTCCACGCAGAGACGTTTTTGCCTTTTGTGTTTCCAGTTGCATTTCATTGGAAAAAAATATTAGTGAGGCTTCGCAAATCTGACGAAATACGAAATTCAGCTTCATTTCCAGGACTTAATGTATTTCTGGAGATGGTTCGTCCCACAAATATCCCTGCTGCCAGTGCGTCTTTTAGCATTTGTAAGACCGAGAGAGTTGTGGTGCACCTTGAATTTTTAAATTTCCGCTTCGTATCTACGAATATACACCGTAACTCTATCGGTCTAACGTCATATGCTAAATGACGCTCTTGCAGCAGGCGATATTTGTGGTATCATTTCTCAGGCAACCGTAAAAAATCTGAGAACTTAACCAGTTGGAAAGATATTTAGGCAACCCATTCCTTGAGTTTGCAATACGAGCCTAAGATTTTAGTGAGACAACTTGTACATGTAATATCAACATCTCAATAGTAATCTTTACAATGTGGTGATTTTATTTGAAAAATAGTAACTTAAGCCGCTTTCACACGTGCGGCAATCTGCGTGCGATTGTATTTTTTTCTGCGTAAAGCCCGTCTCAACTAGCGCGTTTTGAAAACGCCGACAAGCGCACAATTTAGCGCATAGTTGACGCATAGTTGACGCCGTGTGAACGCACGTCCTGCGTTTTCAAAACGCAGGCGCTGCGTTTTGACGACTTCCGGTACGTAGCGTCTCTTCTCTTTGACGCAGAGAATGCGTTTACAAACGCTGCGTTTTCATGCGTTCTAATGCGTTTTCATGCGTTCTCGTGCGTTCTCATGCGTTTTCATGCGTTCTTTAACGCAGCGTTTGCGTCAATAGACGCACTCTTCTGCGTTTTCGAAAACGTTTTGGACATGTTGAAAACCAATGCGTTCACCCAGAGGTCTGCGTTTACAAACGCAGAGTTGGTGCATGCAGTGCGTCAACCCTGCGCTTACCATGGGCTCATTTCGGCGTTTCATAAACGCCCCTAGGCGCACGGCCTAAACGCCGGATAAAACGCTCGTGTGAGACGGCCTTAAAGGCCCGTTTCCACATGAGCGTTTTACGCTGCGTTATGACGCTTCGCCCATTGTTTGGAAGCAGAGCGGCGGAAAATGACAAAAGATTTAAAGCATCACGCAGCGTAGTACGCTCATGTGGAAACGGGCCTTTACGCAAACAATCGCAGAAATTATCGTAGATTTGTCGCAGAGAGACGTATTGCAGAATTGTCGTAAACTATTATGGTAGTGTCCCACTGGCGACTTTTGCCCACGACAAGGGGCGAATCTGAAGGCTGCGATATACCCTCGACAAGCTGCGATATTTACCACTATACGTAGTTTTTCGCGAGTTGTCAACTTGTCGCTGATTCGCCAAACACTCCCAGGCCCAGACGAAGTTAGTCGTGGGTGGTCGTAGATAAACGTAGATGCTTGTAGTTTCTTCGCACATTACTCGTAGCTAGTCGCAGACTGTCGTAGATAGTCGAGGTTACTCTTCAAGACCTACGATCCTGTACGACTATGTACGACATGGGTGCGACTATATACGAGATAACTTCGACTGACTTCGAATGAAATTTTGTCGCAGGCAAATTTTGAACATTTTGAAAATTTTTCTGCGAGCCAGCGAATCACTGCGAACATAGACGACAGTCTAAGAACAGTTACGAAAAGCTACGATTTTTTCATTCGTCCCTTGTCGCAGGCCAAAATTCGCCAGTGGGACACTAGTATAACGGTAATCAGCCGCGTTTTTTGGCGTTCACTTGCGGTTGTTTGCGACAATATGCGAGTACAGCTGCGACAATCTTGCGACAATACGGGTTTTCTGTCTGCACCCTCTTCAGTCGATACCGATGATTTGGGGTTATAAACGATTTTTTTGCGACATTGTGCGATATTTTGCGACAATCTGCAGTTGCTTTGCGATAAGTTGCGACAAGGTTAAATTTTTTGAACATTTCCAAAATTTCACGATTATACGCAATTGCCTGCAATATTATCGCAAGGTCTGCGATAGTTTGCGTTAATTTGCGACAGCACACCTGCGATTGTCTATCGCAAATAAAGACAGGCCAACTGTCGCACGCGTGAGAGTGGCTTTAGGCCGAAATTCTCATTATATATACTTACTGTCAGGACTTACTCGCAGTATCCTAATCTTGCTTCCTAAGAATTTTCAGAGATTTTGGCAGTCAAATAATTGAGATATTGCAAGTCAAAAGTGTAACCAGTTGACACCCGATATATCATGAGATTGCGCCTGAAAAACGTTTACACCGAATTACATGACATGTCAAATATTCATAAGCGAGTTTATGAATTTTTGCTTCTATTAAGTTTGATTCTTTGAAACGTGTCTTCAGGACACCTGTTAGAAAAAACGGAGAAGTACGAGGCAATAGATTTAATTTTGAGTCGCAAAATGGGCCGAGTGGATTCGAATGTTTGAACAGTCTTTCAATTATTTCCTGTATGGTGTAACACTTCAACTCTAAGTACACATGTAGTTCACGATTTTTTCAGCCCCACAAGGACGCGGAAGTACTTCAGTCCAAAACTAGAATATGCGTCGCCATTTGAAAAAATATTCGAAATTCGAAAAAAAAGTTGGAATTTTTGCAACCTGTTTTATTTAGTTTTCATTTCATAAGAACCGTTCAGGCCCGGTTGCACCAAACTCAAGTTCTTATCGTAAGATATGGAATTTGGGACAGCCCCTGGGTGTGTTTCAATATTGGTCACCGAAGAAAATGGGGCAAAATTTAACTTTGAAATGATCACAAAGATTTGTGACATTGATTTTCCAAATCAATCTAGTATTTGATAATATAGACCTTTAACTATTAGTTTCTCCATCTGGGATGTACAGTGTACACTCATTTGAAGGAGGCTATCAAAAAATATTGAGCTTACCAGCAAAATCTATCATTCCGTCCGACACCAAAACTACTTTCTGCCGTCAGACTTTAAAGGGTTAATAGATCAATTAGTTTTGCAGTGCCATAATTTAGAGCTCCACGATACCTGGATCTGACATGAAAATTGTAGAGTTTCAAAAAACAGCCTTTCACCAGTAGACAAAAGAATGGTGAAAATTTTCTGGTGTCGGACGGAACACTTTTTGACCCCCCCCCCCCAACGGTATTCGTAATAGGCTACTNCCCCATAAGACATGTCGTAACTGCATAGGCAGGAAAGTTAGGACGATGTCCTAAGACATCGATGGTGCAACCCATTTTTGTTTTTAAAGTCCTACAACAACATTTATCTTTTTTTGCGGGTGGTGTAATCATTTGGCACAGAATTGCAATGAAAGAGCTTTTTATTTCGTGAAAAATTGTGAATACTCAGCTAAAATCAGAATGGGACTGCCTCATTAAGTGATGTCACACTAGGGAATTTGCATAATGAAATGTCATATCCCTGATTAGAGCGGCCTAGTAGCCAAATTAAGCAAAGTATGTGGTGGAAATTCAACAAAATGCAATTATCATGTAGAAACCATGCATCCAGCGTACTCTGGGTGGGTCAAATTGGAATGAAATTTTCCCTAGAACTATGTCACGAATAAATTAGCATATTTACATTGTTGAAGTCGTTCACAGTACGGTTTTTAGCCCAATGATTTTGACTGACAAAATCCTTGAATCTCGCTTACTACTAAACATAATTTCATGAAACAAACAGCAAAATGCAGTTCTGTCTGAATGTTGTACAAAGCTGAAAAAGAGTGATGATTTATTTTGGTGGTGAACCTAGGACTTTAACTTTGAGATAGCACCTACGACCTTTGGTGCAACCGGGCCCTGATCTGCTCTGTCCCTGCAATCTCCAACGCAGAGGTCAGACGGTTTCACCTTACTGACTCTGCCTTCAAACGTCAGTGCCCCGTACTTCTTTTCGCGTAGGAATGACGTCATTTAAGATGGCTGCCTCCTTGTTGCACGTGGTTATGTTTACACTCACAAAATCATGTGATCAAATTCGACGAAGATGATTGGTCCATCGATTTGGTTGCATCTAAAATAGAAACTATTTCTGCCGGAACGACCGAACCGAAGCACAGCCATACGTGTAATCCGCCGCAAAAAAGTGCAACACAAAATAATGAACAAATGTTTAAAAATCATGGTGTGTTTTGTGTTTTGGTACACTTCTAAACTTGACAGTACGATTATGATTTTATTAGGGTGGAAAACTGGCTGTAGATCAGTTTTTCTTCATTCTGCTCATTCCGAGCAGAAGTGATGAGGGCGTTTGAAGCCAGTGGTACAAGTGAAGCAAACCGAAAACGCGGAACGCCGTACCGCTGGGCTAGCGAGTTTGCCGCAAGATAAAAATCTATCGGTGAATTCCCAGTCAAACTATCGTAATTTTCCATTACCGTTTGCACCAATTCGAGTGCAAAGGTATCCGATTTTGTCTGAATCAAGGGCAATTGTTATAATAGGGACTATACTCGGGTTTCTTACACGCTGTGCACACACAATGTGGGTGACCCGATGGGGTCAAGTAATTCGTCGCATTTTTACCTCAGTTCTCTTCTCAGGCGACAAAAAATGCATGTTTGGTTTACATAACAGTCTAGCTTTTTCCTACTGCACGGAGATTTAGAAATCAAACGATCAACGTAAACTTTATGACAACGTTATTTTTCATACTACACATTAACCAGATTTTATGTTGCATTTTCGGTACAAAAAGAATGTTGTCGTTAACGTTTATGTTTATCGTTTGATTTCTAAACCTCCCTTGTATCGTATGTCGACCGATACCACCTTGTTTCCTTTTCTTCCCATAGTAGGGAGGTTTAGAAATCAAACGATAAACATAAACTTTACGACAACGTTATTTTTCATACTACACATAGAAACAGATTTTATATTGCATTTTCGGTACAAAAATAACGTTGTCGTTAACGTTTACGTTTACGTTTATCGTTTGATTTCTAAACCTCCCTAATGTTAGGTAGGATATAAACTCTCGAAATTCATTGGCCAAAATCTAAGTTGACCTGTTTACGTCCCGACCAATCAGACTGCACCGCCCAGCCAGCCGCTGTGACGTCATTTTGATTCAGTTAATTCGTACTTCGCCGATTGGGAAATTGAAATAAATCGAATTAATGAAGTTAATGTGTAGGTTTATTTAGAAATTTGTTTGATTGCTGGATACTCAATTTAATTTAAATTTCCATTCATTCATCTGTGAGTCTGCTGATGTCAGGTTGCACCTACGATTGCCGGCGCCACGACGGTGGGTGCGTTTCAAAAAGTGTTCCGTCCGACACCAGAAAATTTTCACCATTCTTTTGTCTACTGGTGAAAGGCTGTTTCTTGAAACTCTATAATATTCATGTCAGATCTAGGTATCATGGAGCTCTAAATTATGACACTGCAAATTAATTGATCTATTAACCCTCTAAAGTCTGACAGCAGAAAGTAGTTTTGGTGTCGGACGGAACGATATATTTTCCTGGTAAGCTCAGTATTTTTGATACCCTCCTTCAAATGAGTGTACATGTACACTGTACATCCCAGATGGAGAAACTAAAGGTCTATATTATCAAATACTACATTTTGATTTTTGGAAAATCAATGGGACAAATCTCTGTGATCAGTTCAAAGTTAAATTTTGCCCCATTTTCTTGGGTGACCAATTTTGAAACACACCCCGGAACAATCGGCATCAGGTGAAGAAGTTATGGTCAGGTCGCAAAAGTGAAAATGTGTGCGTTTATTACGGTGGCTAGAAAGTATCATGATTATTTTTTTTTGAATATAATTAATTTTTCTTTTCGAATTTCCTCCCCGAGGAGAAAACATTTGCTCC
>NMRB01001569.1:158783-170270 GCA_002633025.1 Notospermus geniculatus | reverse complement strand
ATCAAAGCCGAAGTTTCTCGCACAACACGCATCTACACATACCACCACTTTTTGGATTTCGAAATGAAAGTCATTATTTATCAGACTGTCGTAACAGGTTGGAGTTTACGGACACCTTCTTTAGGTCATGGAGAACAAAAGTCACTTATTTCATGTTCTACCGTCTGTCTCATGGTCATGAACTGTACGACCTTCGCAACGATTCCGAAACATGGCAGTTTTCTCTGTCAGATGAGTGACCGGAGGGGGACATGCATGGAGAAGAACGAAGCTCTGAGGTATCCGCGAGCAGAGATGTTTCAGAAGAAGGTAAAGCCTAATTCACTCCTGCCCATAACTTGATTCTCCGGCCGTCCAGGTTAATTGACCCGATGTCGGCTGTTAGTATGCATAAATGTACCTGGTGAGCAGGCTGCGAAGGTGTTCTATAAACCACCGAGTCTGATCACAACGAGACACGTTATGCTGGGTTGGCTAGACGCAAGGGCCCAACGCGCCGCGTAGCGGTCAACAGCGAAGCTAGCCAAAGACTTGTCACGGGTCAGTCAATAGAATTGGACACATAGGAAACATGCACCTAATGTTCAGATGGAATATACCGGACGGTTGGTTCACGTTTTTAGTGGCTGTGAACGTAGATGGATACATTATGTAGCGATATACCGACAGATTTGCTGGGGACTTGCTCTGTGGTTGTTGTGAAATGGTCACGTGCCAGGAATTGACCAATCAGCGCGGGGTTACATTGTAAAAGTAGATCTTTAAAAACCCAGTTTTCTCCATTTATCATAGATAAACCAACGAAACTCTGGGACAAATCTACGAGCACAGGCATCTCGCCATTTCTAATGGTAAATGCATTGGCCACGAATTACAGGTACGTGACCAAATGCGATTTTTGTAAGATTATTCTGATTTGTGACGTCATTTTCTATCATCATAAAAATATGTTGAGTAGCGGGGATATATTTTATCATCCAGGCTAACCTGGGTTTTGCGCTTAGTTCGCACGGCTCACACCACAAACCCCAGGCCCACTCCAGAAGAAAATCTGTCAGGAATGCTGTTCGCTGCTCTTGTGGTGCACCCCCACTGCAAATACGACATGATCGTTTTTCAAATTAATAAAAGTTGTTGTCTAGAAGAAACTTTCGTCCGATAAATATAGCCTATAACTAGATCGCAGGAAAAAAAAATTTTTTTGTTTATTGCTGTTTTTAGCCCGCTTGGCCGCAAGGCCCAGCAGGGCTTATGCTGTGGTTGGGGTCATTTAGTGGTGGTCTGTCGTGCGTTAGTACGTACGGCGGTACGGCGGTACGTCCGTAAACTTTTGGTTTGTTAGCGCTCTAGTGCCTTTATTTTTTGACGGATCTTTTTGGTCTTTGATGGGTGTATATATGGGCCTAAGATCTAGGTCGAGTTCGATTTTGAGCGTGGTTGGATTCCTATTTTGGCCTCCAGGGGGCATTGTGTGAAAAATGTCAAAGGGCTATATTTTGATAATGGTTTGAACTATTGTGTTGAAACTTTGTACTCATGTACCTCTAGGTTATAGCAACTTACACACACAATTTCGGTGAAATATAATTCTCAACTTTGCCACTAGGGGGCCAAAACCAAAATCACTGAAAGTGCTATGGATTTTTGTCAAATTTTTTTCACGGGTATATCTAATAAGGATACATAAGATAGTATTCAGATTTTTTAATTTGACCTACTTTTCAAGGTCACAGAGGTCAAAGTTTGTCTGGAATTACGAAATTGGCTGTTTTTGTAATGATTTGACTTATTGCTTTGAAACTGCCATTTATATGGCAATTTCACATGTTTGTACCTACATGTAAATGGCTTTTATGGTGTTGCTGATGATTCCCACCACCGTGCTTCAAGCCAAGCGGGCACAGTGCCATTGGCACTATTTTTGCATAAATACATCATATCGTCCGGAATGGTTGCTTGATGAAACAGCCCAATCTCCACCAATCAGATTTGAATTTACATCGCCATACAAGAGCCGAACCCAGAAGTAAACATTGCTGCACCATACATGCCTTCGGTGTCTGTAACGCAGTCTCTGGTTGGCCACCCTGTTGATCTGTGGCGGCTGACACGAATTTCATTGGATTGAATCGGCGGTGTTGGTGTGGAGTTAACGGAATGCCATCACCGCCGGTAAATCGGCATGTATTTTATAAACATTTATTCAGCAGCCACTATCATGACGTGGCCGGCTGGCGCATCGGTAGAGCGTCCGGCTATGAATCTGGGGCGCCGGGTTCGAGCCTTGCGATAGGCGATTTCGCGTGTCTGTTTCTCTGTTTATTTTTTTTGCTGAACACTTTCAGTCGCAGGACGAATATCTCCCCAGCCCTTCCCTTTCCCTACATATCTGCATTTTGCTTATAAATACTTATAACCACAGATCCCTGGCAGCTGACGACCATCGACATTCCCCTCCCAGTCACCAAAAATATCAACACCCCAACTAACGTTCAAGACTACTGGATCTAGATGATTCTTCCAGGATTCAGCGAGGATTAAGTACAAACTTGGAGAAGTCATCCCATTCCGGCCATCACTGAGATTATCCAGGGGTGATCAATGGATCCCGGAATTTGTGGTTTCAGGGAGAATACTACAGTTTCAAAGGCCAGACGACGCACCCTGTATCAATGTTGTTGTTTATGGCAAGAAGGGGGGTTACTATGGAATCCAGTACATGTCTAAGATGTATAAAGATGTCACTGGGTTTGCAGGATCAACCAGTGATTTCATAGTGTTTTTATTCCCTGTCGGACGAAAAAAAAGCTGCCTGCTTTATGACGTCAAAAAGGGGACATTTGAAGGCAACCTCATCATACCCAGCACAAATAAATGTATTTCTCGAGAAGTAGACTATGAACTAAATATAGGATATGAGGGGAAAGCCGTCGTGTATTGCCTTCGAAATTTCTTCGGTGCCACCATTTATGACATTACATTGTCAAACAATACAGGTCGAGTTAATTTTGTCCTTAAACATGGGATCCTTATTCCATTGAGGCGCCCGCCACAAATTGTCACGAGGGATGTTTTCATTTCTGAAAGAACATTACACATCATTGGGTACCTTCTTATGGATAACTACCGGGAAACGAAATACCGGATGATGCAAACACGATTCCTGACGCGCGCTCCTGGCGGTGCACAATTTACTTTTAGTAAATATTTCAATATGTTGTTCCTGATTTCCATACCGAGGCTTATTGCCATAGGATTTGAACGTGTGTTTCATCCTAAGGATGGTCTCATAAGAAAGGCCTCAGAAAGAACAACCTTTGTTGAGAAGATCGCGACCTTTTATCCCATAATCAACGATTGGACGAGTCTTCATTATCAATTCAGCCTCAAAGATGGCGCATTATTGCATTTTAAACGTTCTCCGCGGATGGCTCTAGGCATACAAGAACATTTGGTTTCAGTTGAAGTTT
Source organism: Notospermus geniculatus (assembly GCA_002633025.1). Lineage (NCBI taxonomy): Eukaryota > Metazoa > Nemertea > Pilidiophora > Heteronemertea > Lineidae > Notospermus > Notospermus geniculatus. The sequence goes on along the minus strand of NMRB01001569.1, from coordinate 166,800 downwards.
ACGATCGTGTGATATGATCGAGACGTATGGTACCTCATTCGAAAGCGGCTCATCGGCTGGGGCTCATCGGCCGATGAGCCACCTCTCGAATGAAGTAGGCCTAACGGGCCTCAACAGTAACGGCTTCGGCACGGCCACGAAGTGACCGGAGTACTCAACCGAAATCATACTTCAGCCTGCAACGTCTACACCCGTATGGGCGGTTGTATGCCCAATTATAAAATAGTCACACTCGCTAGGCATTGGGATGATCTCTAATCGTAGATAAGAAAGACGTCATTTGGTGCTGCAGTAGTCGAGGCGATCTCGAGTCGTACTGTTAAAAATATCTGTAAATTTACAGCAGTATCTGTAAATTTGCAGCAGAATTTTCACTGCATGGTTGCTGTAAAATTTAATTTAAAACTGAGAAACTGTAATCTTGCTGTTAATTTCCAGTAAAAAAACAGGGGAGTTTGCAGTAAAATGAATTTTACAGCAACCATGCAGTGAAAATTCTGCTGTAAATTTACAGATATTACAGACATTTTAACAGTGTACCTAGGAAAGACGTTGCGCGGCGCTGCATCATTCGTAACACTTTTCGTTCATCGAAATGGGGTGGCCGCATAGAAACTCCGCTAGTGAACGGGCCCGCTAGTCCCTAGCGGGACCTTGTCGCCCGATACCGTAGCGGGGTACATGTAATTCTGGTAGCCGCATAGAACCGTCGATAGGACCCAGCTACATGTACTCTCTAAATGCTGAAGAGTGAAATTCGCTCATTTGGAGTGAGGCAGGGACCACTCCATGAAGTCACTCTATTAGAGTGAAAGGCGCCACTGATGTATTGGCATTAGAAGCAACAAAAATACTGTCAGTCCTATTGTCTCTCTCAATTTTTGGACTTTGAGATAGACTTTAGGGTTGGTAGTATTTTTGTTGCTTCTGATGCCAATAAATACAGTGGCGCCTTTCACTCTAATGGAGTGACTTCATGGAGTGAATTTCACTCTTCAGCATTTAGAGAGTAGTGAAGTCCACCGATAAGCTATTGGAATTTTGCGTGTCGCGCTGCCGTCCACGACCGTTTGAACGTAGTGCTTCGTGTGCATGTCTTTCTCGTGTAGTGCGATGACCATACTTTACCTTCGTCTGTCTAAGGTCCCTTCCACATATTCATGCCAGTAGAGGTCTAGCCTCCTGGAATAATTATACAAAGGATAAGTCTATTCTCACACAAAATCTTTGACGCACCAGTGACGCATGCCTAATTTGATTCATTTGATGGGTCAACATACTCACATGGGTGAGTTTTTGAGAAAACATGAGTCAATTTACTCATCCTGCCGAGTAAGTTGACTCACTACTGACTCATGAAACTCACTACTGAGACATGAAACTCACCTAAGTGGGTTTCATTGAAGCGAGTCACAAGTGCGTCAGTAACGAATGACTCGCCAAAATGAGTCAAATGATTCAGACGAGTCTCACTCAAAAAAAGCTTGAAAGGTTGATTAAATGTGAATCATTGCCCAAGCAAATGATTTTTTCTGAGCTTGACATAGGCAGAACTGTTTTTCAGCCTGAACTACCGGCAAACCATGTCTAGGATGATCGACTTGAAAGAAATATGAATTTTAAAAAGTGAGTCAAATTAGGCATGTGTCAGTCATGTCAGTGAGTCATTTGACTCGGCAAAGTTTTCGGTGCAATTCAACAAAAATGACCAATGGCCATGGTACCAGCCAGTCATATTGAAAGGACTTTGCCTTGGCCAGTGCATACCTAATGAAGTGGTGTTTAATGAAGGGACCTTAGACAGACGAAAGTAAAGTGTATGGCAAACGTTGTGGTTAGTTTGCTGTTTGAGGCCGAAAAACGCGAGTACTGAATTAGAAGTACACAAAACTAGTATTCTCCCCGCATATTCAACCTTGATTAGGTAAGAAGTGACGCTAAAAAGTTACAGAAGCTTTTCTTGATCCGTCAAGAATAAACGGTGATTTTTTACTTTAACCTGTTTTCAATAGAAATTCAATCCTCTTTTGGCATTGTTCGCCCTTTATAATTTGTGTGAATGGGAGGTACGTTGTATTGTACTTCACTATGTGGACCTACTCGAAACGGGTGCCGATAATTAGCAAATAGTGGCAAACTGATTCTTCATGAAGCAATCGACTTTAGCTTAGTGAGAGATCCCTGTATACCAGACGATTTTTTAAGATAGTCTTCTACTGTCCCAAAAAATGGCATGAAACTTTGATATGGGCGTACACATGGATTACAGCCTTATGTGAGTTCATTCTAAAGAGGAAGGGCCTAGCGTTTGACGGAATGATTATTTCCAGTTGTTACCGCTTGGTGTCTGCAGCGCATGGGACCTCACACCTCATTAAAATTGAGAATAAAATCCTCTTCAAACAGTCGTGCGTCATGTCCCCACAGGCATTGGTCGCGCTACTAGTATTTTGACATTTCCATTGTTCGCCTTCTCGGAATTCGTAATAGGTTGCCCACTTGGCAAGGACATGTGGTGACCTCGCTCATTTTACTCTCGCCGACAGTGCACCGGTGTGTAACGTTTTTCAGTGAGGCCCGTGCGCCAGTGTGACAATACCACGCTGGTGATTTAAACACAAAATTATTTTATTCGTATGCGAAGTCGTTGACGCATAATGGTGCTTGTCGTATTCGCAGTTCATCTGGTAAATGGAAGGGGTGACGGGTGATTACATAATAAGCTGTCACCCCTTCTATTTGCCTAAACAACTGCAAAAATAGTCAATAAGATTAGTTATGCATGGGTAAAAATCGCGTACGAAAAAAGATTTTTACGTTTGAATCACCAGCGTGAATACATGTACAATAGATTGGCAGAATAAGCGGCGACTTCACGCTGGTGATTCAAACACAAAATTATTTTATTCGTACGCGAAGTCGTTGACGCATAACTAATGGTGCTTGTCGTATTCGCAGTTCATCTGGTAAATGGAAGGGGTGACGGGTGATTACATAATAAGCTGTCACCCCTTCTATTTGCCTAAACAACTGCAAAAATAGTCAACACGATTAGTTATGCATGGGCAAAAATCACGTACGAAAAAAAGATTTTTACGTTTGAATCACCAGCGTGGACTTGACAATGGGCAACACACAGCGAAACAGCGAGTTCGTTTCCCAGTGTGTTCCGAACAATGGGAATCACACAGAAAAACGGCCACACTGAAAAACGTTACACCTGGATAAAGCCGTGTTTACCTGACATCCGTTATCCGTTATGCGATACGACGTTATCCGCTGAAGCAATGGCCCATGTACAACGATCGAGATGAAAAACGGATAACGTCGTTCGTGTAACGGATAACGGATGTCAGGTAAACACGGCTTAACGTGTTCTTCTGCTGCTCGTGAAACTTTGCTGCATGCACTCACAGCGCATGCGCGTACCTACGGTGGCTCGTTAAGGGTGGATTTCTATGCGTCCTCCGGTGCTAGCAGGCCGCTAGCTGTCAATATTTTCTGATGAGAATTTGTCGTCACTAAAATCACTAAAATTTCTACCATGAGGCAAAGCTTCAGGAAAACCAAAATATGCATCTGCTTTTACCCGCCGTATGTCGACGAATGGTCCTCTACAGTTACAAGCGGACTCATGCACTGAAGGTGCTCTTAGTTCCTCCAGCGATTTGGCCTGGTGACAGCGTCCAGTCGCCGACGGCCTGAGCGGATTGCTGTGCGTCCTCCGTATCGGTACTGCTAGCGGGCCGCTAGCTGTCGGGGTTTCTATGCGCTCACTATCCACAAATGGTCGCATAGAACCTTCGCTAAGGCTCCATTCACTATCGACCGACCCCGCTAGTTAGAGATTTCGATCTTGGTCAATCGCGACAATTGTTGAATAATGATATCCATCCTGAGACAGTTAAACTAAACACTAATAGTGTTTACTTTGGGCTTTTCCTCCTAAATCAACCCTTTGAGTCTGAAAGTGCGCTTGGTAGGCTCTTTAGGATATAGATTTAGTACATTTAGTACATTTTACATGGATGACGCGACGAGCGAAATCGTTCTAGATATGACATCACTAAAAGAGCGGGAAATTTGAATTCTGAAAAAATATACATGTACATTTTTGTGTGTAGTTTGAAAATGCGCTAAAGCATGGCGCACACGAGCGACTCAAATGGGGGCGACTACAGATGCGACTACTACGTCGCATGCGATAATTACCTTTGACGTCGATTAGTGATGTCATCCACGACATCACTGATCTTCCAATGAAGCATTTGTCGCAAACGAGTCAACAAAAACTAAAAAAACTAAAAATATGTTCAGTCGCTGATGTGGTCGCAAGGCCGGTCGCCTAGAAAATCGCTCGAAAAATCGCCCGTGTGCGCCTTGCTTTAGATTTCTAAACCAAATTTTTGTCTGACATAGAGCGATGTCGTAGCTATGTATTTGGAATAAGCGAAAATATTCGTTATATTTGAAGATGTCAGCTCCTCTTTATTCATCTGATGCAGCGCTATGAACCGGGGCCCATATGCTAAAATACATCCTATTTCTAGGCCAAAAACATCTAAAGAATTCCATTCAATTTCAATTTCTGACGACGTTCTGGTTGACGGTCCACGACTGTTAAGGGTTCCGCACACTAGCGACTAAATTGAGGCGACCAGCGAGGCGACTGTCGACTACGACGTCGCAGGCGATAATCGCCTGTGAAGTCGCTGAGCTATGTCGCACGCGACAATTTCCTAGGACGATCCGCAAGGGGGCGACTGTTTTGCTGGAGACGGTCGCAGTAGCAGTGGACAGGGCCAAGCGACCAAAAGTGCAACGTGTTGAACTTTCGGTCGCTTGGTTGCCGCCGCTGTCTTGCATTGTCCTTCTGTCCACTATTTCCGACGGTAAAACTGGCCAATCAGGAAACGTTCCACCGGTCACCTGACAATGTGCACGTGCTCAACACGCACAGGTCTTTCTTGACGCAATGGTTCCTGGAACCACCGTTAGGTGAAAGCCGTGCGCAGCACAACCAAGGACCATGGCGAACCGCCTCTGATTTGTTTTTATATAGTGGACAAGAATTTCGGTTGTCACTAAAATCCCTTAATATAATTCGCCCTGTATATCATCTGCTGATTTCATGACCGGTACCAGTAGTGTTATGAGTTTGTTTATGTGCTGTTATAGTATGATTCAGGAGGAGCAATCGGTATAGTGTATAATAATGATTTTAAGTTCGTAGACAAAATCTTCAATCCCCGTCACAACATCGTCTGGCTCTAAAAATAACTCGCCGTCACAACATCGTCTGGCTCTAAAAATAACTCGCTATAAGTAGCTCACTCGTCTGCCTCTAAAAATAACTCGCTATAAGTAGCTCACTGACGGGCTTGTTTCCGGTTTTTGCTTTGCGCATGCGCAACCGGAAGTTGGGTTAAATATACTCTAAAGACAATAACAAACAGAATGATGTAATTGAATTGGGTGTAATTAACTTATTAATCGCAAAATTAAACAATTAAAATATAGAAAATTGAAGTGCGCATGCGTACCATTAATAAAATGTCCTCATTCCCACCAAACTGCACACAGCGCCACCTCCAGTCTTCGACCTAGTGACACTGCCATCAGTTCCCTACTTTCTCGGCGGAGCGATCGTAGTTCCAATACATGCCAAGTGGAATTGAAGAATTTCATGGGCACGTATACGAAACGTTTTTTCCTCGACCTAATTATCTGATTGGTCAACAGAAGCACGTGACAGCTGATAAGCACATGNCGTGTTCGTGTCGCGTGTCATCCGATGTAAACCCAGCCTTAGATCCACACACAGGCCTAGGCGTACTCATATCTCTAAAGTATGCAGCACACTGGCCGCCAACTTCGGCGTCCAGAGGCGTTTCCTCGACGCCAATGTCCGAACGCCAGAAAAATCCCCAATGTGCTACGAATGGAATCTGGAGAACGTCGCCGGACGCCACTGAACTCCACATATCAAACATGTTCGATTTTGGAAGCCTGTGGACGCCAGTGAACTCCCGAAGCAGCCAAGTGCGCTACCGATGGAAGCCAAACTTGGAGTCGGCGGCGAGGCTTTGGCCAATCAGCTTGCGTCTTGACGTCACATGATTTCAAATTGGAAGCCTGAAGTGGCCCGAAAATATGTTACTGAACGCCAAGTCTGGACAGGTGTGCTTTCACTAGGGTCAACTGGCAGCCAACGCTGGCGTCCAGAGGCGTTCATTCGCAAGCTTCTGACGCCACATTTGGCGGTCAGTGTGCTGCTACATGTAGCTTAAGCCCCCTAAACCTAAACCAACACTGGTTCCAATTCCTCTGGGTCGCTCATGTAGTCGGGAAGTGAATGTGTTTGCAACGAAGCGATCACTGAAGCGATTATGTAAAGAGACCAGTTGGAGGGACTTACCGCGCGACCAAATTGTGTAATTCAGTCGCGTAACAATCTGCCGCAAAGAGGAGACCAAAAGGTAAAAATGTTGAGTCACTGGCCTGGTTGCAAGGCCGATCGCCCAGAAAATCGCTCGAAAAATCGCTAGTGTGCGGAGCCCTTTAGAAGTCAATGCATACAGTGGAAAAGTTCCGGAACGAAATTTGATTGGTTGCAGCCCTAATTTGGAATATAATAGGAATTCCCTTAAAAATTAAGCCATGCACGTCGACATGGTCGAGGCCTACAAAAGGAAACCACAGTAACGAGACACATGCACGTACGTACAATACAACTATTGGTTCCTACCAAATATGGCAAACAATGGTTTGAATACAAAGAAGTTATATTAACATAAGCCGTGGTTACACTACATAAAATCCCCGGGTTTTTTGCGGTCACACCTATGAATTGCCGGGCTTCAAGAAATCCGTGTCTGAAAAACGCGGGTTTTTGAGACACGGCAATCTCGCCGTGCTTTTCGAAATCCCCGTGTGTTCGTTAGTTCTTCGCACGGCGACAGATGGCGCAGCCATTAAGTGACGTCGTTTTCGCGCCTCCGACAATGTGTGCCAATTCAGAAATGACCGAAGAGTCAATGTTTGCAGCGCAACATACTGTCGCCGGGCTACTTAACTACAGTGTAGTAGTGTGATCTCTCGCCGGGATTTTTGTACACACGAGTTTGACACGAGTCTGGAAAAACACGCGGGTCGGGTATTTTTATGTAGTGTAACCACGGCTATAGTATTTTGGGCGAAAGGATTTTGTAAAATCTCCGACAGCGACGGGCTAAACGACAATGTTTATATGCAGCGGGAATTCCCTTCTTCATGATAACGTTATTATTTTTCCGCGATCTTATTCCAAGATTCAATGAATTGCATCGACTCAAATGCGACTAGCATGCGTCAGCTAAAATTCCGGAATTTTGTGCCGAAGGTTGCGTTTTTGTCAGCTGAGTATTATAAAAATCAAGATAATAGGTTTTTTTTCACTAGAGTGCTCTGCCTGTGCTCATGCCCTTTAGGCCAGTCCCTTTTACGGGAAGGCGTACGATTGGCTGCCTGGTATTAGTGGGCAGGCGACACCATTCAGTGCACAGAACGATTAGCTGCCCGATTAACAGGCTCATAACCTCATTCCAAGATATGCGGGCGGGACATACTTGCCTTGTGTTGAGCTCGGTCCGACAGCGACCACCTGCTGGGCTGATTGCAATAGGACCTGGCAGCGAGTTGACCGATAGGTGGTCACTACATCTATAGCGGACCCAGTCACTATCGATCGTGCAGCAATCACGTTAAACTCCCTACGCAGTTGTGAGTCGCGCCCCCTTCTGTTTACTCGCTCTCCACAACTGCTTAACTTCGTAAAATTCGCCGCGTTCGGTCAACAGATGGCGCTGAGAGAGTCGACCAATGAGAGCACCGAGCAACCGGTAACCAAGCTGGCCTGAGACACTTTTTCATTGGCCGAGCCGTTCGTAGCCATGGTAGCACAAGAACATCCGTTGCCAACGGGCCAAAGAGTTCTGAAAGCAGCGTGCTGATAGGCTGTAAAACTCGCGCCAGGTCC
>NMRB01001569.1:122453-132807 GCA_002633025.1 Notospermus geniculatus | reverse complement strand
AAAAAAAAATTAAATTTCATCCTCCGATCTGACTGATGTCTAGAACGAGTGCCCCGTGAATATTATTTTTATTCCCACTCCAAAATATTTTGTTAGAAAAATTTGTGAACTAAACAATAAAAAAGTCTCGCCTATGCTGACTACAGGCGAGTCGTCCGGTAGGCGTTCTCGGTTTCAGCGGGAGCGGGTCAGCATAGGATTTAGTACATGTAATGGCTTTTTAGTATTCTTGGCGTCGATTTATCATCCGATCTGGAAAGGAGACACGACATCGTGCCAATGCAAAAACATTTGCAATCGCGGTGGAGACGGGAGGGGGCCTGTCCTTGCCAACACCAAGCTGATCTTTCGGTAAGTTTCGCACGGTGTTCGGGATTTATCGCTAGTTTGGTTCCCGAACCCGGAACCCAACGGGGCTAGCCCTCGCGGTGGGTTCGGGAACCAAACTAGATTTATCGGTTTGGTATTGATCTAGTGGCGGCACCGCACGAAAAGATGTGTAACTATGTTTTTACCGCGCCACCACACAGCGAATCGTAGTACTCAGATGGAGTTCGCCTTGTCGCTACTTTTCGCATGTCTCCCTTTAAGTTCACAAAATGTGTTCGTTTCAGAAAGAGACGTAGTATTCAAAAATAGAAAATTGATCCGTCGTAAGTTCTACAGAATACTTTGCAAACCCATTCACAGCTCCCTGAAAATGCACCCACAACGCCCCACTTCGCAACTTTGGGCCCCTCCCATTCCAAAACAATTCACAGAACACACTCAAGCGACCCCCAGAAGCTGTAGAAGAAGTGTTAGACTTTAGTTCACACAAAATCCGTCAGATGGCAGCACCAGTACAGACGTGGTCTTGCCTTGAAAAACTCTGTGTACCCGGTACTACCACCGGGTACAGGCATTTAAAGGGTTAACAGAAGACCCTTCACACTTGCCAACTTCATAAAAAAACTTCGATTGAAGTGAAAAAATTATGCAAATACAAACTTTTATAGGTGTATCTTTCGTCAGTTGTCGCCAGGAAGGCTGGCAGAACTGTTTGGGAGACAGTGATATTTCGATACTTGGGTATAAACCACCAGCTGTTATTTACAGGAAGGAAGAACCGATGCCTAAAAGAGGCAGAGAATCTCATGAGGTTGAATACTGTGGAAGAAGAACTAGGCAGATGTCGCATGGACCCTGATGATGATGACTTTCACAGAGGAAATGGTGAGGTCGTTTTTCCTGTTATTTGTACAAAAATGACTGTCCGCTCGCCTCAGGGTCATACATGTATACCGTAGAATGAAATATCATTTCGGAGCAGTGAATTAAAACGGATAGTATTAGATTATGTATCTTGATTTTATGTTCACAATTAAATGTGTTAGTTTCAGAAAGAGACCTAGGGCCGTATTCACAGAGCTTCCTCAAGTGTAAGGTCGACCTCAGTCTTTTGTATTCTACCCTGCAAACAATAGCTAGAGGTCGACCTTACACTTAAGGAATGTCTGTGAATACGGCCCGTAGTATTCAAAAATAGAAAATTGATCCGTCGTAAGTTCTACAGAATACTTTGCAAATGAGATAGCTTTAACAGAAGGCGCTTCACACTTGCCAACTTTATAAAAAAACTTCGATTAAGGTGAAAAAATTATGCAAATACAAACTTTTATAGGTGTATCTTTCGTCAGTTGTCGCAAGGACGGCTGGCAGAACTGTTTGGGAGACAGTGATATTTCGATACTTGGGTATAAACCACCAGCTGTTATTTACAGGAAGGAAGAACCGATGCCCAAAAGAGGCAGAGAATCTCATGAGGTTAATGAATACTGAAGAAGAACTAGGCAGAAGATGTCGCATGGACCCTGATGATGATGACTTTCACAGAGGAAATGGTGAGGTCGTTTTTCCTGTTATTTGTCAAAAAATGACTGTCCGCTCGATGTGGGGTCATACATCTACCGTAAAATGAAATATCATTTCGGAGCAGTGAATTAAAACGGATAGTATTAGATTATGTATTTTGATTTTAAGTTCACAAAATGTGTTAGTAAATAGTTTCAGAATTGTTCAACGAGACGTAATATTCAAAAATAGAAAATAGGTGAATGTGTCTGAGGCACTGTGATGAGGGTGTTCATTGCTGCCGCCGCCCGGTACTAATTATGGGAAAACCAAGATGGCGGTCTTTGTGCTTCGAGCTGAAGGTGTCACACCAGTAATAGAAAGCCAAGCCAGTTTCCTTTAAAGCGCCACGCTATGCATCCATAACTGAAATTCGTGACGCCGTCGTAGTGCATTTCATTTATGATGGTGACCTCGTTCATAGCTTTATACACACGGTCGATGTACATGTACACCATTTACACACAGAGCTAATTCATGGTGGTGAGGTTGATATTGATATTGTGTCAATGCATGCTCGACAAGACTGTTCAAATCTATCTATCTGAATGATCTAAGTTACCATTAGGCGTTGAGACTGTTGCCTCATATATTATAATGAGTTGAAGCATGCTACCTTACCTGATGAACGGTTACTCCACGCTAGAAAAGTGCGTTGAACATCTGAAGTGATGAGAAGTATGGCAGCCATTTTTGGTTTCGACAAAGCATCAGTCCAACCTCAGTTTTACCACTGGCTATATACAGTTGGATAGGACACCAGTCTTATCAAGGTGTGGAGGGATAAAGAGTCACCTAACGCATATACAGTGGTGGACAAAAATATTAGGACATTTTCAAAATTCTAAGTCATTTTCCTCTTTTGCTTTCCTTTTGTCTCTAACCACTATTTATTTTTCTTATTAATCAGAACATTTTTACCTTGGCAAGTGGGTTATATAATCCCATGAGATTGTCCATGCCAAACGTTACTGACGCCGAATCGGTTAACGTCGTCCTGGGTATAACAGAAATATACCCAGGTTCAATGTCGTCCCACAAAACTATACCCTGGGTATAGTTCGATCTACAAAAGTGTACCCAGTACCGTAGTTTTGAGTCTAGGTACGAGTTAGGAATGGATGGCCGCCATTTTGTTTCTCGCTTCAACTGAGACGGCAGTTTTGCAATCAACTGAACATCTTCAAAATACCAGTCAATATTGTCAGTTTTTGTGCTCATCGATAGCATGGGTCAACTGTTAACATTTGTCTTAACACAATGGTCCAAACTTATCGCAAGTTAAGCTCACAATTTCAAAGAAATGAGCAAACCATGGAGGTATAAAATAACTCCATGAGCAAACGAACAGACCCGATCTGCGTTGTTTGTTCGGTGTTGTGCGTTCATCTACGTCCGCATCGACATTACATCAGCCGTGCTGCGAGTACTATTGCGGATTTGAGTGACGATAAACGGCACGAAAAATTCTTTGATGACTGTCGGTACGATATATTAAAATGTGCCCGTCGTGTCGGGCGCTAGAGCGATGTTTTTCGACTTGTCATGCATGTGGTATTTGCAAGAACCATGGAGGTATAAATGCAAGAACAATCTCGTCTTCAGGTGCTGTATCCAATCCTCGGTATACTTTTGTAGATCGAACTATACCCAGGGTATAGTTTTGTGGGACGACATTGAACCTGGGTATATTTCTGTTATACCCAGGACGACATTAACCGATTCGGCGTTACTGACATGGGGTTGCTGATGGATGAATAACAAAGACAATCATGATGTGTTACGTCCATTCTTGTCATCACCAATAGCTTTAGCCTTAGAATGAGAGAGGCTTGCATGGCACGCATCATGATTGTCTTTGTTGCCCGTGGATCAGCAACCCGTTTATGGCAAGCGGATTGTCCAGTTATTCAAAAAACCTATATTTTTGCACTAAAACCTAGTTTTTTGCTCATAAAACTTAGTTTTTGTGGAGAAAATATAGGTTTTTTGACAAAAACTAAGTTTTTTGAGCAAAAAACCTAGTTTTTGTCTAAAACCATGTTTTATAGAAATAAACTTAGTTTTTTGTTTCATAAAATATAGGTTTTTGTCAAAAAACTTAGTTTTTGTAAAAAACCTATATTTTATGACAAAAAACCTGGTTTTATGCCAAACAACCCCCATTTTNAACCAGGTTTTATTGTAAAAATATAAGTTTTATCACAAAAACTAGGTTTTTTGCTCAAAAAACTTAGTTTTTGTCAAAAAACCTATATTTTCTCCACAAAAAGTAAGTTTTATGAGCAAAAAACTAGGTTTTAGTGCAAAAATATAGGTTTTTTGAATAACTGGACAATCCGCTTGCCATACCCGTTGTCTATAAACTTTTGTGTGGACTATCAGAGGGGATTATATAACCCACTTGCCAAGGTGAAAATGTTCTGATCAATAATTAGTGGTTAGAGACAAACGGAAGGCAAAAGAGGAAAATGACTTAGAATTTTGAAAATGTCCTAATATTTTTGTCCACCAGTGTAGTCGCGCTTTAAAGAGACGACAATATACCATACTCGCATCCAGAAGCTCCGATGATTGAAATATTTGGGGGTTAAAAGGACCTCAGCTAGATTGTCAAACCATATAATTTTCGTTGTGGGTTGACCGTGATAATATCAGGGTTAGGGGGGTCCAAACCCGAGAGGGGTCACTGATCAGCGTAGAGAGGCAGTGAGCAGGCTGCCAGAGCCCATAGCAGTGAATCGCCCCTGCGGAGGAATCTAAAACATACAACATTGCCCAAAACGCATCAGATTTTTAAACAAACACTATATCAATTCATAATGAACCAAAAAAGGATCAAGAAAAATATCCAAACCGAAAAAATCGTGTTAAAGGGGAAATACCGATTTTAATAGTACTACTTTTTGTCACACCTGGCCCTGATTGGTCAATTACTGGTGTGTAACCTGAAGTGAAAAGTCGTCAACAGCGGAAAACTTGTTCTGATCAGATATGTTGATATCCATGCATGTGGATGCCAAATTTTAACTGTGATCATGTTTCCCCGGAACATCTCGCTTGAGACTTGTTATTCGTTCTTCTGGTTCATTCCCCCAGGTGAGCACATAGTCCATGGGCAGTTTTTGATGTGCTCAGAATGGCCGCTGTTCTGGAGAATGGCAAGGACATTAAAGCCGCACAGTATGCACCGCTACTCACTCCCAGTTCGGCCGAAATCATAGTGCAACCTCATTTACAGGCGTGCGTAATGTATAATTACCATAGTCTCGCACCGCCAGCCTCTGATCTCGCTCCGCTTCCTACGCTTGGATCAGAATCTGGCCCCAGACGCATCCATTTTGGTTATGCTAAGGGTTCCAACATCTCACTACAGGTGGCGCTCACGCACAGACGTCGATTAAACGCGCCATAAGATTTCTTAGCGTACCGCTTTAACAATCCCTCAAATTAGTCTTATCGAGCTTTATGACACATATTATTTAGATTTTAATAATTTTCTGTATTTTTATCACCGTTCCTGCGACATAATATAGGAGCTGAATCGATGCTCTGACTTAACGCATAGCTCTGCATAAATTTACATCCGGGTATGCATGTCCAGGATCAGGTCGCGGGTACCCGGATGTGATTACGAAAATACTTCGTTTGGGGCCAGACCCTCCGGTTGTCTGCTGCGCGAGACTAACCGAGGGTCTGGCTGAGCGAGACTATAATTACCATAGAACCGCATTATCCTGCATCGAGGTTGGGGGAATCCGCTTGAGGAATCCCCAATGCAGCGTGTAGTCTCGCGCAGCGAGCCCTTTCGTTCCGCAGTACTGCCACACGGATCTCCAGATTCGAAATAGCGACTGGGTGACCGAGAGTATGCTCTAGAGGGTCGCCGATTACGACCCATCTGTCTATACTGTGCGGCTTTAAACCGCAGGTCGTCCATTTCACACTCCTCCTTCATTCATTCTGTTTTCTTGATTTCAGAAAAGCTGACCGATGAAGGCCAAACAGTCCGAATGTTGGGTGACGAAACAACTCAGACGTCCTCCTCTCATGATGATATAAGTTGTGCTTTCAGTCCTTCTGGTTTTTAGCTCCTCATGCGGTGTCCGTCGTCGTCCGTCGTGTGTGTTATGCATAATGGTGAAATGTCAGACAGATTCCTTTTTATCCAATGTTGGAGTCAGACGGGGGAGAATTTGTCGCCTCTCCTTTTTATGTTGAAGCGGGGGCATTACATGTATGTCGTCACCCGTCTGTCGTCCGGCGTCGTCGTCTGGCTGTCGGCGTCACACCGTAAACTTTCCCATTTCCGATCATTTAAAAGAAAGCAGTTGGTCCAATTAAATTGATTTTTTGTATGTATGTTAGGGGTGACCAAAGGAAGGTTCCTTTCGAAAATGGCCGCGTTCCGATTTCCAATATGGCTGCCAGAGCCACAATCTTGAAATCATAAAGAATTTACCTTAGTTTAGATACAGAAATACTACTCTTGAAATAGTTGACATGGTTGAAGAATATACATGTACCTATCTGGGAGTAATATTCAACTGGAATGGTTCATTTAGTAAACACAAGAAGATGTTACATGACAAAGCTTCTACATGTAGGGCGATGTATTCGATTGTGCAGAAAGGTCTTTCATTCAGTCTTATTTTTATATGTTTAGCTTTTTGATGCTTATGTAGCACCCATCCTGTTATATGGTGTAGATGTTTGGGCCTATGAAAATCTCGAAGTCTTAGAGAAAGTGCACACTAAGTTTATGAAGATTATCTTGAGAATTTACAAGTTTGCTCATAATACCTGTGTAGCCTATGTGAATTTGGAAGATTTCCTTTATATATTGCTGCATATCAAAGAATGCTAGGATTCTGGTATAGAACTTTGCAAGGTAAAGAGAGTAACTTATCAAATGAATGTTATGTGCAAAATACTTTTTAGCTCAGCTACCAAATGTCAGCGGAGCTATTCATATGACTAAATGGCTCAAAAGTCTGTCTGTGTGTCTGTGTGTGTGTGCGTGTGTGTGTGTCTGTGTCTGTGAAACTGGCACATTTCGCTGTCGTTAGGCCCAGGGCCATGAAACTTGGTGGAGTGGTAGATCCTAGGCAGGGCTTGAAACAGCACATGAAAAAATTGCGATTTGACCTACGTTATGCCCTCCAGGGGGCGTTTTCCGTAAGATGGAAAACCTCAATAACTTTTGAACTAGTGACTGGATCATCTCTAAATTTTTATCACAGGTGTATCTAATGACGGTGCATAACATATTTAAAGGGTTTTTGGTTTGACCTACTTTTTCAAGGTCACAGAGGTCAAAGTTCAGAATTTTGCCTTTTGGTGGCACGTTTCGTAACCGCTGGCGCTATTGATCTGAAACTTGGTACATATATACCTCCAGGTCAGATTACCTATGACACCAAGTTTCGGTCCGATTTGATTATTGGCTTGACCACCAGATGGCCAAAACCAAAAACACTAAAAGTGCAATAACTCCTGAACTAACAAATGGATCATCTCCAAATTTTTATCATAGGTGTATCTAATGAGAATACATAACATATAAAATGGGTTTTTGATTTGATGTAATTTTCGAGGTCACAGAGGTCAAAATTGAATAAAAGTAACGAACCTGTCACAGTTCGCCATTATTTCACTGAGCGACTTCATAACTTGACCAACCGTGCATTAGAGGGGTTCCCTTCAAAAATACCACGTTTTGGTACAATCTGACGTCCAATATGGCTGCCAGGTGGCGTAACCTGAGAATCACCTGAGTGCTATAACTCAGGGACGGCTTGACCGTACCCGGAGTGCTCAAACCTGATATATACCTCCCTCTAGATGACCTTTAGGTGCATGTCAAATTTCAGCCTGATTTGACTTCCAATATGGCCGCCAGGTGGCATAACCCGAAAATCATCAAAGTGCTATAACTCAGGAGTGACTTGACCCAGAGTGCTCAAATTTGATATGTGGCTCCCTCTAGATGATCTACATGTATATGTGCACATTAAGTTTCGGCCCGATTGGACGTCCAATATGGCCGCCAGGTGGCGTAACCGGAGAATCATCTGAGTGCTATAACAAGTTTTGACCATAATCATATTACCCAGGAACACTTTGAGCAATCAACCTGAATTTTTTGTGAGGGTATGTCGCTTTGAGATGAAGGTTCCTTTGGATTTCCGCAGTGTAACCTGCTTGATAACCATTACAAAGGTGAATAATTCGTACACGTACTTGTCTTCTTTTCCCCTGTTACAACCTCTTGGGTTAGCAGGTCATAGTCAGCTGAGCGCAAGGCCCATGGGCCTCTTGTTAACCTTCATGATAGGGACAGACACTCCTCACCATGGTTGATGAAAAATTCGTGATGTCCTTGAACAGTGTGGTCTCAATTTCGTATGGACAAGTCAGTCTGACTGCAATTTAAGTATTTCACAGATTTTGAATCTTACAAAGAGAACTCAGCAGGATCAATTTATTCAGAACTGGTATAATACTATCTCAGTGGAACGCAGCTTTATCTCCTACAGAATTTATAAGAATAGATTTGGTTTTGAGGAAGATATGAACTTTATTCCTAAATACCTGTTATTCCCTATGATCGAATTTAGAATTGGTTCCTCTTGGTTTGAAATCAATTGTAGAAGAAACTTGCAGTTTCATAGACAAAGAGAGGTTGTGTACGAGGTGTGACCGTCAAGAAGTAGGGGATGAATTCATTTCCTCTTCCAAAGCTCATTACTAGATTATTTAATAATCTCATATATACCGCGATATTACAGGGTTCGTCTTAATGTTTTTAAAATGGAATCTCTTCTCTCTAAATGATGATAAACAAGAAGTCAACTTCCAGAATCTTGCAAATTTTCGACCCCAACCACTAAATAATCTCATATATACTAATCTCATATATACTAATAATCTCATATCACTAAATCCAAATTTGCAAGATTCTGGAAGTTGACTTCCTGTTTATCATCATTTTGTGTGTCAATTTTTGTGCTTTCTCTTTCTTTGGTTCTTCTCTCTAATGGTAGAAAAGCTGTAATGCTGAAGCTAACCAAGTTTGTCTATCATGGCTTGAGATACTACAAGAACTTTAAATGATTCTTGCTGTATTTTGAATCACTAAATCCACGTTCATGAAATATGAAGGCGTTTGCTTACATTCAGGAAGCAACAACTGGACTTGAGCATTTCTGGATTGAAGCAAGTACAGTTGTTTTCGTCTTGTGAATGGATAAGCAGTGAACCCCGGTCTTGGTGGAAGCGGATGGATGTGGCATTTCACAGCACAAATCAACATCAACAGACACGAACCGTACGGGTTGACACGCATTGCATTCTTGTAGTGGATGCAATGCGTGACCGTTCGCATTGGCTGCCAGTTTAGTTTAGTTACCTTGGGAGATAAGCGTTCTCTGATTGGGTGTTAATCCATGTTTGACACACACGCATTGTGGTACTCGACTTTTCACTGATGTCAAAACAGAGTTTCATCGGGATGGAAAAAATAGATTCAACCGAAAACGTGACAATTAGCCAAGTTCTGGCTGATGAATATTTACTGATGCTGCTCGTGTGGAAGTACACGACACGAATATGGTCAATATTCGTGATCGCTCTCGGGTTGCCTAGCAACACTATGGCGTTCCTGGTTGCTACGAAACAAAGTAACCGAAAGTAATCGACGTGTACCTACACGGCTGGTTTAGCCATCGCCGACAACATTGTCCTCGTCAGCTTTATTTTTCAATCGTATTTGTTTTTGTGGCTGACAGGTGATGTTTTGCCACATCAGGAACTGGCAGTTAGGTGAGTCTTATAGAGGCCTTGCAATGACGTCATCCTGGCGGCCATGCTGAGGGGCAAGTGGGCAGAGGTGTGAGCTGACCGTGACGTGGCCTTCGTGAAGTGCGCGACGCCAGTGTTTGACGTAACGTCATTGGGACATTTCGCTGCGTCTCTGCAGTATGTGCCCCCCCAGCTTGGCGGCTTGTGACGTCATTTGCAAGGCCTCTATACAGATCGAAAATGCTGCAAATTGTTCGTCATGGGATACTGACACAATGTCAGCAGAGCTAGAAAAATGGGTCGAGTAGCGTCCATCGGTCGGTGCGTCCGCCCGTCCATCCATCCGTCACGGAGACAAATTTGAGAACTAATGCGCGAGGTTCTAGATTTACAAACAAAGTATGTGATGCTCTCTTTTCATTTTTGGCTACGGAAACATTTAGGCTTTCACAATACATATCCTACTCCGCTGGTATCACCTCGGGTCTCTTCCTGGCCGAAATGTCCGTTGACCGCGCCATAGCCGTCTGGGCTCCTATGAAGGCGGCCATCTTGTGCAGCCCGTCACGTGCTAAGAAGGTCATGGTCACGACGGCATTCTTCACATTTGTATGCAATATTCAGCTGTTTTGGATCAAATCGTACGGTATTGAAAAAA
>NMRB01001569.1:99816-122301 GCA_002633025.1 Notospermus geniculatus | reverse complement strand
TTCATGAAAAATCTTTTATTAATATTATTTCAATGAATTTGGGCGACATTAGTGTTTACTGCCGGAATAATTTCAAAATCTCACGGGGTATTTCCGAGAACGAGATCGACAGACTGACAACAAACATGGCGCGGAAAAATCCGAAGTGTGAGGAAGACTGACCAGAGAATTCGCCTCACTGCTGCAAGTTTAGTCAGATGGCGGCGTGTGAAGACAGAAAGTTGTTGTAGCACTAATGAGGACTTAGCAGTGTACCTCCTGAACGTCTTTGAACCCCGGCCAACACCATCCTTTGCATGTTTTGCGGATGACTCCGATTTGTCTCCGTCGGCATCACTCACTGAGTGTGACACTGTCAATCATGTCACCATGGTCACTATCCTCGCTACTGATTGGTCATAGTAAATTCCGTAGTATTATAATGAGATGGCTCGCTTGGAATTTCATTCATAAAATGTAGTGCTGCCACCGTGCGGGAAATAGAGGAACTATCGATGTGCAGTTACTGCGGAGCCCGCGTACATCGCTTTAAGCTCTGGAACGTAGGCTAATTACTTTGGTCATGTAATCTCCTTCTCTGAGATATGCGGCTGCTAGTTGCATCAACAGCACCAACAACGACAAAAGAGCGTACGGTCTCGTTCAAAAGTTTATGGACTCCAGTTTTTCCTTCTTTCTGTAACAATGTCTCCAGTTTGAAGATTGCGAAAAAATGTCAGTAGAAAACTTTTGCCCAGTTTGATTGATTTAGACCATGAAATTGTCTCAAAACTCAAAGTATTTCTTGAAGGTATGGTGATGCTGGGCTGGAAGGTGAAGGAAGCTCCCGTTTTTGTCACCCTTTCTATGAATTATCAGCTCATAGTCGGAACAATCCTGCCCTTTCTCGTTATTATCGGCTGCAACATCGCCATCATCGTTGGCGTCAAACGAGCAGAAAACAAACGTAAACAAATCGCAGCGACGTCTGGTGGCAACCAAGAAAGTAAGAAAACACGTGGTAGTGAAAGCAAGTATCTGATGCGCATGCTCGTGATGGTCAGCCTCGCTTACGTTTTTCTTTCAATACCGTTGAGACTGTACGATGTATATCATTCGATCCCTTTCATAAGTGCTATGTACAAACTGTCGGAATTGTATTGGTTTCTACGATTGAGGATTGAGTACTGGACACTTTATTTCCCATGGAATTTGAATTATGCAGTTAATTTTTACGCGTATATGATTGGAGGAGGAAGCAAAATTCAGAATGATGCGAAAGAAATCATTGGTTCGTTCTGTCATCGGAGTTAGGTCCGTGCTTTCTGCAACAAAGCTATGCCCTTGTTTTAGAAGCGTTGGTGTAGGGCCGTAGTTTAGTATAACGGTTTAGGTCGATGATTTCAGTGGCCAAGACAGGTGTGACAGGGCTCAACGTCCTAGCGATGTAAGTCTGCGTGGCTTTGTTAAAGATGTTGGTCAGAGTTAGTGACATAATCCTTCCCAAAGGAAAACTGCGGGTTGATCGGGGAGTACATTAGCAGCCGGACTTTGCTTCCAGGGGTACTCTGATCCCTGTCACATCGGCTACGACAGCGAGAACTTCTTCCATTGTGTTGCGATCGTTACATGTATATTAGTAGGGAGGTTTCGAAACCAAACGACAAACGTAAACGTGTACGACAACGACAGTTTATCGTTCGTTCGAGTAAATAACGTTATGTATGTTTCGAGATTTGACCTACCGGGTACCTTTTAGGGTCACAGAGGTCAAGTTCAAAATTTTGCCATTTTGGTGGCACGTTTTGTGGCTATTTGGCCCTATTCTAACTTGGTGTGATCGTATACATGTACATGTATCTACTAGGAAATTTTTGCCCAATTGGCATGATTGGAATGCAAATAATGGTTACCAGCCAGCCATCTTGGAAAATGGACTTTGGCACATATGTCATAAATTCTCATGCCAGAATGTTTTGACATTGAAATTTTGACCATCTCGTGTGACCCTGGAACTCAAGGCCCCTCGAACATATAGATTTAACATTTGTCATTTGTTTTTCTGGTACTTTGTTTCACCCAGGTGAGCACATGGTCCATGGACCATTTCAAAAAAATACTGTGAATTGTATTTCCATACCATATGATGTTCAAGGATGTTCCAAATCCAAGAAAGCAACCAAATGTCCAGCTGGACCCCATACATGTAATCAGGAAGAGATTTTCTCTTCCTGATGTAATGTAGGTGTAGGAAGACATGGCAGTGTTTGAAATAAAGAGACATATATATTTTAATTGTGACTTTCTACATTCTGTTGCGTGTCTGACTTTTTCTGACAAGAAGAGAAAGCATTTCCAAAACCGTAAGTATCCAAGTGCAGGAAAACATTGATGAAACGTGCATGAAAATTTCCTTCTTTTAACACACAGGGGAGCAGACTCACTGTTTGAGTATGTGTGTCACCCTACCCATTGTCAAGCCTTATTCCTTTGACACTGAAAAAAACGTCAAACCAGCACCTTGGAGGTGGCAGGTATTGTATTTCCACCTCTTGAGTAAGGCCACGCTTTTTTTATTCCTTGTTTCGCGAGCTTTTTCTCAGCACCTCCATCANTACGTTCGACCGGTTGGGAATTTGCATATGACGTCACATTTTTGCGTTGTCGGTTACGGATATGATTGTCGTTTGGTTTCGAAACCTCCCTAGTGAGTTTAAGAAACCATACGTTAACGCTAACGTTAATGACATCATTTTGACGTTACATCGAATGAATCTGTTGTATTTCTTGTGGGGGTGACGTCATTTTGATGTAATTATCGTTAGCGTTAGCGTTAACGTATGGTTTCTTATACTGTAAAGCAAGATAATTTCGCGGCTGGAAATGTTCGCGAATCAAGAATTATAGACATATTCGCGGCAGGATATTTTCGCGAGTCTCTGCCATTTTTTCATTTTTTTTCATGGTCTATATTTATCATTTGCATGTATTTATATTCGCGACAGGAAATTTTCGCGACTCGTACACTCTCGCGAAATTCGCGAAAATTTCCTGCATGCGAAATTTTCCTGCTTTACAGTACTCACTATTACCTCAGACAGGCTCGCGCTATATCAAATTACATGTATTATCTATCATAGAAGAATTCTCACCTTAATGATGGTTTCCGATCATCAGGGTCGGGGATCCGATAGTGTAGTGTACGTATCGGTAACATTCTTCTAAAATCAAATGTAAGGTTCCAGAATGCCATGTTGTTGAAATCTAGGCAAAGTTGAATTTCGCTAACATGGAAGTTATGGACCTATTTTTTAGTCTCAAAGCCTTGATTATGTGATTCTCTGCAAAATGACGTAAAATCCACGTCAGACGAAGACGTGATTTTCACGTGAAAACCACGTCTTGTGCATGCTAGTACGGCAGTTATTGAAATTGGGCTATATGTACACATCGCTTACCAGGAAGTTTATGGAACCTTTTAGTTTCAAAGCCTTATGGTTTCCAATTCTTGGTTCACGTACTTTATCCCCGACTCGGCTGGTAACACCTCCGCTCTCTTCCTGGCCGAGATTTCGGGTGACCGAGCCATTCCAGTCTGGGCCCTGATGAAGGCGGCCATCTTGTGCAGCCCAAGAAGGTCATGGCCGCTATGACTTTCCTCGCGCTGTTTCCACGAAATGTGGTTGTGAAGAGTAGAAAAGAAAAAGTCTGGTGGAAAAAAACGAATGAAACTGTTTTTTAGCGAGGACAAGTCAAACTGTGATCAGCGCCTGATGGGAATTGGTTTGGTGTCAGTCAGTTAGGTTCTTGAACCCATGACCACTGGAGTAGTTGGCCTACTGACTGACACCGCAAAGTCCTGAAAAACAGTGTCACTCATACCCTTCGAAACAGGTGGCACTTCCGGTGGCAAAACTTCGAACTTTGACCTCTGTGACCTTCAAAAGAGGTCAAAGCACAAACCCAGTACATACATGTATGTCATGTATCCTCATTGGATACACCTATGATAAAAATTGATGATCCACTGATTAGTTCAGGAGTTACATGTATTGCACTTTTTGTGTTTTGGGTAGCCAAGAATTGAATCGGACTGAAACTTGGCGTCGTCGGTCATATGACACAGGCGCGGATTTAGGGGGACGCACGCGGCGCACGCCCCCTCCCCCCTTAAATCCGCACACCAGTGTTTTTTCAGTAACTGAATTTTAGCTTTGGCATCGGACTTTCTCAACCTCAGATGTCGGGAAATCGCGTCTCATCGATTCTAATTTTCAAAATTTTCCTGCGGGAGGACCAACAGACCCCCCACCAAGTCGGTGCCAACGCCGCCAATGACCGAAGCGCGAGGCCAGTGGCCTCTATCTTTTCTACCTTCTTCCACCCCTCGAGAAAATCCTGGATCAGCCCCTGCGTTATAAGTCGTTCTCGGGGTCTTGAATGATGCTTCTTTTTTTGAATACGGTTACCTTCCTGTTAACTGTGTTGATGCTTCTTTAAAAAGTATATGTACGTCAAATTTTGGAACGTGTTTGTTCGCTGTCGTGTGGGCTGCCGTCTTGATCCCTCAGCCCAGTCAGTAGTGTATTAATTTGCAATTTTCGTTGGTTTTATATCATCAGAAGACGGTTTTCCAAGCACCGACGGGACCTAGATTTGTGTTACGAAATGCCGGGAAATCGCGTTTCAGGCCTTCTAGATTTCAAAATTTTCTGGGGGAGGCCACCCAGACCCCCCGCTGAAGACGCGCCTGCGGCGCGTGTGGCGGCGGCGAACTGCGCCCCCCCCTTTCGTCAAATCCTGGATCCGCCCTTGTGACATAAGGGGAAGTATGTACCAAGCTTCCGGTCAATAGCCCAAGCAGTTACGAAACGTGCCACCAAATGACAACATTTTGAACTTTGACCTCTGTGACCTTGAAAGGTACATGTAGGTCAATTCAAAAACCCATTACATATGTCATCTTTTAACAACAATAAATCGGAAAGTCGTCACTGTGTGTGGTTTTTGTACTGTTTTTTGGATACCTCATGTTTTAACAACACACAATTCTTTTCACTGTGTTGCTATCATGGTCTGCCTGTTGGCCAACGTACAAAATTTGAAACCTCTTTACAACGTAAAGAGAAGGCAGCACAAATGCCCCTCTCAAAAAATCTACGCTACAAAATTTGAAACTTCTTTGATACTTAACAAGAAACAGCCCCAACGCCCCCTCAAAAAATCTATGCTGCAATTAAATTGAAGATATCTGAGTAACTTGCATGGGGAAATGTGAATACGAAAGAAATGGTTGAAACCATCTCTTATTTCGAGTGTATAAACACTGCCAAGGACGAACTTTGTCGCGGAGTATCTTCCTGGTCGTGTGGTACTTCGGTCTGTTGACGTTCACAACGTGGCGCTACACCTTCGGATCTTCAGACGGCAGGTTCATAAAATATGAAGGCGTCTGCTTACATTCAGGAAGCAACAACTGGACTTGAGCATTTCTGGATTGAAACAAATACAGTTGTTTTCGTCTTGTGAATGGATAAGCAGTGAACCCCGGTCGCGTCCACCGTCCAGCCAGGAAGATATCTTGGTTGAAGCTGATGGATGTGGCATTTCACAAATCAACATCAACAGACACCGCCGTACGGGTTGACACGCATTGCATTCTTGTAGTGTACGCGATGCGTGACCGTTCGCATTGGCTGCCAGTTCAGTCTAGTTACTTTGGGAAATAAGCGATTTCCGAAGTGACACGAGGTAAATGGCCTTAGGTCAGTGTCATAATAATCTAATGTCCTCCATATCCATCCCATCTACAGCACATACAATACGGATTGAGCGTTAAGGGCTTTAAAGTGGTCCTGAACCGCCGGGGCGAGCGAGACAGCCTCGTTTTCATTTTCCCGCGCTACGCCAGTATGAATGAGCGTCTGTCAATCATCACGTCACGTGATTACTATGGAATTTACTACGCGATCACTGATTGG
This sequence comes from Notospermus geniculatus, assembly GCA_002633025.1. Taxonomy (NCBI): domain Eukaryota; kingdom Metazoa; phylum Nemertea; class Pilidiophora; order Heteronemertea; family Lineidae; genus Notospermus; species Notospermus geniculatus. Next base: position 116,341 of record NMRB01001569.1, on the reverse strand, counting down.
GCAAGTTCTGATAGCTGACAGCTGTGTGACAGCTGATTGTCAAAACAACATGGATGCCACCAGTTCACCGAGTCGAGATTTCTCCTCGATTCCGGGGAGTTTTAGAGGGTACATTCGCGCCTAAGAGTGTTCAATCCGACACCAGTGACACCATTGATGACGATGTCGGCCGGTATGCCAGGCAAGTTGGTCTTTTCTCGGAAGGAGCCCCAGAATTCGCTGACTTTACACCGGCACGGCGGCGAGATCCGCTGTCCGGCAATATGTTAATGATGCCATACATACAAAAAACCTCCTCATCGTCTTAAAACGGAGTTCTTTCTTTATTATGAGCCACTCCGATAATGCCTCTGGACAATCCACAGCCGCTGGTCGGCATTTGCTACCTTTTTAGGCCACCTTTTCCCTTCTTTCACTTCTCGCTTCGGCATCCTGTCTGCTGGCGGTTTGCACGACCATCTCAGTGTTGACAAACTCAGTGAAGGTAGCGTACTGCGCATGCTCAGAAGCCAGGAGCGGAAATCGGAAGTTCCATTTTCGTGGGCGGTGAAAATGATCGGGTGCCAACTTTTGCTTGGCGGTTTAGGACCACTTTAATCCCGTGACAAAATACAGGCTGGCGCAGGAAAGGGCAGTAGATTCTGTTCCACCTGCACAGAGCCGATGCGTGAAGAAATCTTTGGCCACTGAAGGGAGTTCTTCTGATGGTTATGTACTCGCTACTGATGAAGTTTGGATCCGACTGTTCGGATGAAAAGATCGAGTCCACGATGCTCTATTTTGTCTTTCTTCTCTGATTGGATGTTAATCCATGTTTGACACACAGGCATTGTGGTACTCAGCTTTTCACTGATGTCAAAACAGAGCTTCATCGGGATGGAAAAAATAGATTCAACCGGAAACGTGACAATCAGCCAAGTTCTGGCTGATGAATATTTACTGATGCTGCTCGTGTTCAACTACATGACACGAATTTGGTCAATATTGATAATCATAATCGGATTGCCTAGCAACGCCATGGCGTTCCTGGTTGCTACGAAACGAAGTAACCGGAACCAATCGACGTGTACCTATATGGCTGGTTTAGCCATCGCCGACAGCATTGTCCTCGTCAACTTTATTTTTTATTCCTATCTGTTTTTCTGGCTTAGAGGGGAGGTTTTTCCAAACCAGGAACTGGCGTTTATGTGAGTATTGTTGCAGAAAAGAAAGTGCTGCACATTATTCGTCATGGGATACTGACACTGACAGAGTCAGCAGAGCTAGTAAAATGGGTCAAGTGGCGTCCGTCCGTCGGTCGATCGGTCGGTGCATGTGGCCTTCCATCCGTCCGTCACGAAGGCAAATTCGAGAACTAATGCGCAAGGTTCTAGATTTACAAACATCATTTTCATTTTTGGCTGCGGAAACATTTAGGTTTACATGGCCCACTCGCTGGTGTCAGCTCAGATTTCAGGCTATTTAGTGTAAGCCTTATAATGATTATGAGATTTTGTGCAAAATCACGTCTTCTTCACGTCATGAATTCACGTGAAATCCACGTCAGACGAAGACCTGATTTTCACCTGAATCCACGTGTGCTTGCCATTACGGCTGTAGTTATTGAAATCTAGGCGTGTTTCGCTAAACCACGAGGTTTACGGAACCTAGTCTCAAGCCTTATGATTTCTAAATGTAGGTTCACGTATTTCATCTCGTACTCGTCTGGTGTCAGCTCGGGTCTCTTCCTGGCCGAGATGTCCGTTGACCGCGCCATAGCCGTCTGGGCTCCGATGAAGGCGGCCATCTTGTGCACCCCGTCACGTGCTAAAAAGGTCATGGCTACGACGGCATTCTTCACATTTATATGCAATATTCAGCTGTTTTGGATCCACACGTACAGTATTGAAGAAAGGACAGGTATTTATTCAAAATATTGCCAACTTTCGCAAGCTGTGGAACGTAGATTAATTTCTTTGGGCATGTACGATACTGTACCTCTTGTTTCGTGAGATATGCGGCGTCGAGTTCCTTGCAACAATAACAACGACAAAAGAACGTACGGTCTTGTTCAAAAGTTTCTAGACACCAGTTTTTTCTTCCGCTTTCTTTAACACCAGTGAGGTTTCGCAAATCTGACGAAACCCGAAGTAGAAATACGAAATTGGACTTCATTTCCATGACGTAATATATTTCGCGAGATGGTTGGTACCACAAATATCGCCTGCTGCAACAGCGTCTTTCAGCGTATGACATTAGACCGATTGAGTTACGGTGTATATTAAAGTTTGAAATTTATCTTTCGTTTCCACTTCGTAGATACGAAGTGGAAAGTTAAAAATTGAAAATGCACCTTAATTGGTCTTACATGACATGCTAAAAGACGAACTGGCAGCAGGGACATTTGTGGTATCAACCATCTCCAGAATTACATTAGGTCGAGGAAATGAAGTTGAATTTCGTATTTCGTACTTCGGGTTTCGTCAGATTTCCGAAACCTCACAAGTGTCTCCAGTTTGATGATGTTTGGCGAAAAATAACAGTAGAAAATCGTTGCTCAATCTGATAATGATTGAGTGATTAAAAATGTTTCTTCAAGGTATGGCGTTACTCCACTGGAATGTGCGGGAAGCTCCACTTTTAGTCACCATTTCTTTGAATCATCAGCTCATAGTCGGAACAATCATACCCTTTCTCGTTATTATCGGCTGCAACATCGCCATCATCGTCGGCGTCACACGAGCAGAAAATAAACGTAAACAAATCGCAGCGACGTCTGGTGGCAACCAAGGAAGTAAGAAATCACGTAACGGCGAAAGCAAGTACATGGTGCGCATGCTCGTGATGGTCAGCCTCGCTTACGTTTTTCTTCCAATACCGTTGAGACTGTACGATGCATGTCATACGATCCCTTCCGTAAGTGCTATGTACAACCTGTCGGACTTGTATTGGTTTCTACGATTGAAGATTGAGGTCTGGACATTTTATTTGCTATGGAGTTTGAATTATGCAGTTAATTTTTACGCGTATATGATTGGAGGAGGAAGCAAGTTTCGAAATGATGCGAAAGAAATCATATGTTCGCTCTGTCATTGGAGTTAGGTCCGTACTTTCTGCAACAAAGCTAGACCCTTGTTTTGGAGCAATGGTAGGGCAATCTCGTACCCTGAATTCGTTAAGCTCGGGCCGAGGTTGAAGGTCGCTCCACTAATATCTGGGGACGGCTGGCCATTTCACGCTTTACATACACGTGTGATTTGTGGCATCGTGCAATTTTAGACCGCAGATGCATTGAAATAATTTGAGTATAAAAATAGTATACACAAAAATGTCCTTAGGAAGGTTTTTATGAGGCATCTGTTCTATTTATTAAGGAAAAAGCAAAGCACTACTTGGCGCACCATATAAACTTGGGGTGAAACGGTCGAAAATTTAAGTTATATTCATGCGCCGTGTGTAACGCACAATGCCATGGAAATCCAAAAGTAGTTTTTTATCCAATCAGATCATGCAATTTCTTCGCGTGACTTCATTACATATGGCGCGCAGTATGGCACGGGGAACGCCAGTGCTATTGTGACTTTTGCTGAAGATGAGTGGCCAAAGGAAAAGATTGCATCCATTTTTCTTCTGGTATGGAGCATGCGTAAATCGCAACGGTGGATCAGGTTCCCTACTTGCGATCGCTTGCGGTGGTAGTTTTCGCAATCCCAATGCAAGCCGGCCGGCGAGGCATCAACGGCGTACTGCCGGTTGCCGGAAACACGCCTGCGGTGGAGTTGCGATAGCAATCGCAAGTACATGTAGACCACAACGAAATCATATATATATATATCATTACCGACGTCGTAACCCTGTTGGATTTTTGCCGGAGGTATGGAGTCCACGACAGGCTACTGTCCACCTGTGTGGGGTCTTTTACTTGCCCTGAGTCGCGACAGTGGATCCCCGCTTAAGGGCTGCTTTCCATTGGCGCGTTTCCGTGCGCGGAAACATGCTTTCGAGCGTTTCCGTGCGCGGAAACGCTCGAAAGCATTGTTCTTTGTTCTACTGACTGACAGTGCAAAGTCCTGAAAAGCAGTGTTACTCATACACTTCGAAACACTGGGTCTTCCTGTCTCGCGAGGACGAGATTTCACCAAATCAGTCTCCCGAAAAGCTTTGTACCAATATGGCCGCTTTCTGAGTAGTGGAGTGTGTCAGTTGTGCCGATGTGCACATTTACAAAAAGCATGTAGTGCATAAGTTGACTTGCAGCCAGCGATGCGTCACACACAACACCAGAAAAGGGTTCGGTTGATTCCCTACATTTTTTTGTGTAGGCGTCGACTCAAACCCTTTTAAGGTCCAAAGTGAGACAGGCTAATTAACATATGACGTCGAAGGAACCATGCGGAACCTAGAACACCGAATAAATCAGATGCTTAATGCCAACTTTGTTGATATCAGGATGATTTAAAATATACTTATTGCAAAAAGGCGGTAACATAGAATTTTTTTCTGTTCTACAATTTCGTACCCTTGCAAACCGGATACTTTCAGCTCGCATTTCTTATAATTCGCCCGACCTGGTCTCACGTGATAGCTTGCAGCAGAGTGATTGTAGAGTCTGATATACATACCAAAAGGGATTCAGTACCCTTAGTTCGAACCCCTCCCTCACCGTCACCCGCCAGTTGCCAAAACAGAGAGGTCTTCAGATCTGCCGAGCCATTAGAAAGAAATGTCTCAAATGAGAAATGAGTTGACAACATTAATTGACATTTTTTTCTAAAACCTCTGTATGTAGCATAAAAAAGAAATGAGGTATATAAGTCCCCCTCCCTCATATACAGGTAATAAACAACATAACAAAATGGCAACATGGCATAATGTTCTCCAGCACTGTTCAATCAGGATCACGATGCGTCCCGGCGACGACAGTCTTTTTTTCCCATCCGGTGTCGAATATACGCACTTTTTTAAGGTATGTCGTTGATAGAGTTCGTTACCCCCGAAACTCCTCTTTTTGCCACTCTATCCATGCTTCATCAACTCCTGGTTGGAACTATGATGCCGTTTCTCATTATCATCGGCTGCAACATCGTCATCATTATCGGCGTCAGACGAGCAGAAGATACACGTAAGCGAATGACAGCGACGTCTGGCGGCAATGACGAAAACACGAAATCACGTGAGAGGGACAGCAAGTACATGATGCGCATGCTCGTGATGATGAGCCTCGCTTACGTTTTGTGTTCCATACCAGTGAGAATGTATGCATTTTATATACAAGTTCCTAGAATCGGTGCCATGTACAACATGGCAGTGGTGTACTGGTTTCTGCGATACAAAATTTAGTCCTGGGCACTCGGGCTGGTTTGGGAAGTCAACTACGCAGTGAATTTCTATATGAATGCATTTGGCGAGAAGGGAACAAATTCCGGAATGATGCTAAAGAAATATTTTCAAGATGCCGCATGAAAAACTGTCTACCCGCTCTTTATCTTTAAAATGACTTTCTCCTCTGGAACACCGGTATAGGCCGACAATATAAGTTTTTGCAAAGCCCCCGAAACGCCAACGCGAACGTCTATCATTTTGTTCGGTGCTCTCTTCCTGGCATCGAACAATGGGTTTGAAGTTCGCGTTGGCGTTTCGGGGGCTTTGCGAAAACTCCCTAGCATTAAAATAAAGCCGGGGACTTCAACCCTGATTTTTTAAAAACGCACAGTTCTTTTCATTGTCTTGCGATCGTGCCCTGCCTGTCGACAAACGTCGTCAAATTACATACAAAATTTGAAACCTCTTTAGAATTTAAACAGGAGACAGCACAAACGCCCCTCTCGAAAATCTACGTTAGTGTAGTTAAATTACTGATATCTGTGCAACTTGCAGGGGGAAATGTGAATACGAAAGAAATGGTTGAACGCGTCTCTAATTTCCACTCTATAAACACTACCCTGTGGTACGAACATTGTCGCGGAGTATCTTCCTGGTCGTGCGGTACTTCGGTCTGTTGACGTTCACAACGTGACGCTAAACACCTTCGGATCTTCAGACGGCCGGTTCATAAAATATGAAGGCGTCTGCTTACATTCAGAAAGCAACAACTGAGCATTTCTGGATTGAAACAAGTTCAGTTGTTTTCGTCTTGTGAATGGATAAGCAGTGAACCCCGGTCGCTTCCACCGTCCAGCCTGGAGGATATCTTTTTGAAGTGAGATGGATGTGGCGCGATTTCACAAATCAGCATCAACAGACACTGCCGTACGGGTTGACACGCATTGCATTTTCATAGTGTACGCGATGCGTTTTACCGTTCGCATTGGCTGTCAGTTTAGTTCGAGTCATTTTGGGAGGTTAGGCGATTGCCGAAGCGACGCGAGGTAGGCCTTAGTATAGGGCAGTGTCATAATAATCTAATGTCCTCGTATCCATGCCCTCTGCAACACATTTCGGATTAAACGGCCGCCATTCATTTTGACTGTAGCGGCCTACGTGCCGAGTAGAGGCCACGTGATCGCGGACGTTAATCCACGTCCCGAGTAGAGAACACGTGATCACTGGTGCTGTAATCTATGCTCCGAGTAAAAACCATATGATCGCCCGCGAACCATGGCTTTCTATCATCCAAAAATGCCCCATTGAAACAATAACAGAGTTTCATCGGGATGGAAAAAATAGATTCAACGGGAAACGTGACTATCGGCCCAGTTGCGGCCGATGAATATTTATTGATGCAGCTCGTGTTCAAGTACATGACACAAATTTGGTCAATATTCGCGATCACGCTCGGGTTGCCTAGCAACGCTATGGCGTTCCTGGTTGCTACGAAACGAGGTAACCGGAACCAATCGACGTGTACCTACATGGCCGGTTTGGCCATCGCCGACAACATTGTTCTCGTCAACTTTATTTTTCAATCCTGTCTGTTTTTCTGGATGAAAGGAGACGTATTCCCAAATCAGGACCTGGCGTTTAAGTGAGTATTGCACTGGGTGTTTCGAAAAATTTCCAAGGACGTCCTGCACATTTTTCCAGGTTTCTGACCATCTCGTGCTCTTCGTATTGACAGCGATTCTCTGTCACGTGGCCGAGTCGTATATTCACTTTTCCAATGCGGAACCCGCACACTAATGTCACGACGTGGCGCTGCGAGCGGTTATACAGAAGTCTCTTTTTTCTAACGTTATTTCCATTTATTTCTTGCGTTAAAATAAACCGTTTGTGTTGGTCGCCCGATAGTCTCGGGCGCCCAGACCCTGTATAATGCATAGCAAATACGAGGGTCTGGGACACAGCTCCCATTCTGTTGTAATGGGTGATTTTATTTCAACACCCATTGCTGATTGGCTAATCAGGGACAGAGCTAGTCATTCATTTCCATCCGCCGATTCCTCCCATTTGAAAATCACAATCCGGCTGCTGATTGGGCAAGAGAAGTGATCATGTTATCTCATCATGGCGACGACCATATAATGCCAGTTGGGTTTTCTCGATCTCGTCTTCCATACAGATACACAATTCCTGCTCAGACTTCAGCCTGAAATTCAACTCCAATAAGTTGATGCTGTCCTGGAGGCTGTCTCAGATCACTTCGCTAATCGATTCATTGCCAGACCCGGCCCCCTCACTCCTTAATTTTAGGATACACATATGCTTGTTCCTGAGTTTGAAAAGGACCCCCTTATGGAAGGAACCAAGGGAAATTTTCCACCCCTTTCTGCGGGCTTTTTTCATCCAATTAGACCCCCTAATGGAAGGAACCAAGATATTTTCACCCCTTTTTCGGGATTTTTTATGCAATTGGACACCCTAATTTTGAAGGAACCAACGGATTTTCACCCCTTTTTTACAAGCTTTTTTCATTGAGAATAGGACTTTCAAACCCCTTTTTATTATTTTTTCGGGAAGAGAAACTTCTGCCCCCCTTTTAAAGAATTTTTCGGGAGAAAAGTCATTCAAAGTACCCCCTATTTTGAGTGTTTTTCGGGAATTTTTTCCCGAAGAGTGCTGCCGAAAATGACCCCTTTTCCCGCGAAAATTGGAACGAGCATGCGGTATGGTTGACGCCTGAGTGGGGGGGGGGGCCGGGTTGCCAGATTCAGACATTTTGGAAGGTTGTGAAGTGAAATATAATCCGTTAACGGGAGCAGCCACCTTATGTCACGTGACATGCTACAGCATTACCCACAATGCACTAGTGTAACAGTGGAAATGTCGGTGTAGCCCAGACGTTCATATCACGTAGTTTGCGGAGTGTATTGAACGGCTGGGTGTCCGAGAATAGTCGCCCGACAGTAAGTCTTACATCATCGTGTAGCAGATGAAATTTTCTTTAAATCTCATTCCTTCCTTAAAATGAAGAGATACGATGGCGATAAAAGCAACGTCTTTTGTGTCATTTTTCCTGTAGAAAAATGTACAGGAAACTTTTTCAACGACGTCGTTTCGGTACAACCGCTCGCAGCGCCGACCTGTCGGGATAAACCGCAGGGCGGGGTCCCCATTTTTTATGCAAGTTCCAGGACAGACCTCCCTGGTGGAATAAGCAAAGGTATATTCACTAGCGCGGGATGTTTTGGAACTGTAACATGGAACGGTAAATTGGCTTCGACTGGGATATACACTTCGTTTAATTTTGCAAACCAAACCAAATGGTTGCAAAAACACCCAGCGAACTACCAGGGCCCGGTTGCACAAAACTCACGATATGTCTTTTTACGTCATCTAACATAAAGTTAGCTCTAACACCAAGTTAGCGCTAACATGAGTTTTGTGCAACCCAGCCCTGGGAATTAAGTATCCTTGCATTTTGTGTGCAGCCGTGCCAGTGGTTGGTGGCATATCAAATAACTACATTTTGCCAAAAACCACTGGGGCGGACTGGTCACACTCCAGTATTTTCGATTTGGACTTTCTCGGGATTTCTCCATCCAGGTTCACATTTTTCATCGCCTACTCGTCCGGTGTCAGCTCAGGTCTCTTCCTTGCCGAGATGTCGTTTGACCGCGCCATAGCAGTCTGGGCTCCGATGAAGGCGACCATTTTATGCATCCCGTCACGTGCCAAGAAGGTCATGGCCACGACGGCACTCTTCACATTCTTGTTCAATATTCAACTGTTCTGGGCCCAGGCGTACAGTATTGAAGAAAACACAGGTAGCAAGATTATTTTAGATATTTCCGAATTTTTTTCAATCTATGAGGTGTCAAATTTTCTATCCTGAAAGAATATTTTGGTGTGCTAGAGCATGGAGGCAAGGGTCAAATAGCGCCAAAAGCCCGACTCCGTCGATCTGCAAGGATCATCGGTTGTTGAGGCCAATGGTAGCCCATTACGCGGCCGAACACCGCAGACTACACTCCAACGCAGGCGTCAGTCCACGCAACCTGACGCTGGAGTTGGTGTTTAGTGTGCTGCAGGCTTCATTTAATTCACGCCATATATTTTTTTCTTCAAGGTATGGTGTTGATAGAGTGGAAGACCCCAAAAACTCCCCTTTTTGCAACCCTTTCCATGCTTCATCAACTCATAGTCGGAACAATTATCCCATTTCTCATTATAATTTGCTGCAACATCGTCATTATCATCGGCGTAAGGCGGGCAGAAGATAAACGTAAACAAATGGCAGCGACGTCTGGCGGCAGTCACGCAAGTAAGAAATCACGTGATGCTGAAAACGTGTACATGATGCGCATGCTCGTACTGGTCAGCCTCGCTTACGTTTTTCTTTCAATACCGATGAGAATGCATTATATATATTTAACCATCCCCTCCATTGGCCCTATGTACAATATGGCCGACTTATATTGGTTTCTGCGGTTGAAGCTGGAATACTGGACACTTGGCCTACTTTGGGAGATGAATTACGCCGTGAATTTTTACATGTATATGATTGGAGGAGGGAGCAAGTTCCGTAATGATGCGAAAGAAATCATTTCTTGTTGGATCATGAAAAGGTAGTTCCCAAAACACTGACTAGTCCTGTCTCGGCCCACACTGCCCAACTTTGGCAAAAGGAAGTATAAAGTAACATTTTCAACTTTTGGAGAAAGTGAGCAAAAAGTGTAATTTCGAGATCCTGGCAAAAAATGCCAGCGCCTTGTACTACTGTGAGTTACATATCATCTAAGTCGGGATTTTTGTGGGTTTGAAGCATTATCTTACCATATTCCGCCATTTTATATAATGAACACTTACTTCCTTTTGCCCCACTCTATCTCCAGTTGAAGAGGTAAAACCGGCTCATTTTACAGGCAAATAAAATGGCAAATGGAAGTAAGTGCAGCACTTACTTCCTTTTGCCATAATTAATTTGTTTTTTTTTATGTAACTTTCTTCCCTTTAACCACCTCTGCATCTTCCTAACTGATGAAGAATCTGATACAGGTATTATATTAAAACAGTATGTATGTCATGGGATAGAGGCCATATAATCGTCGATGTAATAAACTATACCCTGGGATAGAGGCCACGTGATCCTCGATTTAGTATTTACTGTGTCCTTGGACACAGGCCACATTAGCGTTCATGTGGGCCTAATCTATGTCCTGGGATTGAGACCACGGACGTGATCGCTGCAGATGTAATATTCCATATAGCGGGTGAAAGAAACGAGATTGTTTGCGGGCAATTTATCTGTGCATCGCCGGCAAACTCTTCCTTCGTTGAAACTAAATAAAGCCTCTTGAGATGGAAGCAATATATACGACAGGAAACGTGACCATCAGCCAACGTCCGGCTGATGAAAACAATAGGCCTAGACACATTCCAGGTCATTGGGCCATTTCGCTCCAAAGTTGAAACAACACTGGGGATTTTAAGTTGGAATGTGACAAAACTTTCGGCAAGACAAAGACACATACACACAATACATATTAAATTCCTCCACCCAGTTTTAACTTCTCCTTACGCCCGGCCCTATAAAAGCGTAAGGCGATTTTGTTGTCGGCAAACGCATTCACGGCACGCACATTTGCCAGAATGGAGAAAGTTCACGCCGGTAATTTCCGTAACGCGAAAACGGGTGAAGCTGTCCAGTATCTGGATTTCTGCGACTTCACCAATCCATGGAATTTTTTCAACCTCATGACTTCGGAGAGGCAGGTAATCCATGGTTGGTTACGTGAGCGTGGACTTATTGCTGCGGAGATGATATGCGGCCAATGTCCATCCATGTGCAAACTGGTCGTGAGGAACAGCGTCCCCGATGGTTGGGCGTGGCAATGCCTGAAGAATCGGAATCACCGTATATCAATTCGAAAATACTCGTGGTTCTCGGGTTCACATTTTGCTCTTCAAGGCATTATGATGTTCCTTAAGTGCTACCTTGATGGCAGTAGTCTCCATAGATGTGCAGAATTCGCCGGCATCGACTACAAAAGAAGTGCCGTCGACTGGGCCTCTTTTAACTATTCAAAGAGTTCTTCACTGCCACCATTTTACGTACTAAATTTCGTGGAGTTGTGGAGGTCGATGAAAGTCTGTTCGGTCGACGGTCGAAGTATCATAGAGGGAAAACCATGGGATTGAAGATGTGGATAGTAGGACTCATCGAACGGGAGAGTAATAGGTAAGTTCATCGGCACACTACTTCGCACATTGTAGAATGACGGAAAGAGCTGCATCGTTACAGAAACCATGCGCCTGTTGAGATTTTCATGTAGGCCTAACCATGGAATTTAGGGTCCCCAGTAAAGGTGCCCAGAGGACATTCTTTCGTTTCACACATGTGTGGTATGGGCCACTCATTCTTGGCTTCTGTTCCTGCCGCGGCTTATTCCGTCGTATGAACACCGGCAGTGGAAATAAGTACCACATCTTGGCGTGTCACCCCCAAAACTCTCCGAGCCCCTATTTGCTTTAGTCTGTCCCCAACGAAACCCTTGAGACAAAGTTAAAGCGAATCGAAATCGAAAACATTTGATTTAGAAATAGAATTTGAAAGGGGACGAATTTTCGGGAAAAAATGTAAACAAACTTCTCCAGAATGTCAACAAAGAAATTTTCGTGCATTCTGATTGGCTGAATTTTGTGTTTACAAACACCAGCCAAATGTAAACAAAATCCGCTGTCGATTCGCTTTAAGTTCTTAGGGGAGTCGAGGTGTGTATATATACTCGTGAAATACGTACCGCTTCGTCACAAATGAAATTGCGGATTCCCGGTCGATGAATTCCCTGTTTCTGCCGCGGCTTATTCCGTCGTATGAACACCGGCAGTGGAAATAAGTACAAAGGAAATAAGTACCACATCTTGGCGTGTCACCCCCCCCAAAACTTTCCAAGCCCCTATTTGCTTTATTCCGTCCCCAACGAAACCCTTGACGCAAAGTTAAGTTCGTAGGCCAGTCGAGGTGTATGTATATACTCGTGAAATACGTACCGCATCGTATTCCTCACTGGTACTTATTTCACGAGTATATATACACACCTCGACTGGCCTACGAACTTAACTTTGCATCAAGGGTTTCGTTGGGGACGGAATAAAGCGGCTTGTTGTACTTCACTCGATGACTCGACGACTCCATGGCGCGATGACCCGAAGGCGCGAAGAAGGCCAATTACATTTCCTGTATATTAATTGGTGCATGCCTTATTTTAATTCGAGTTCCAGATTTCAAAACACTAGGTTACTATGCAACATTTTTAGGAATGTGAAATAAGCCACCTCTGACATATTTTTATCACCATCGTCAAACCGTTAAACCACATACCTATTCCCAATTCTGGTAGGACTCTAAAGCTGTGACGTCATTGGCACTTGGAATGCATGATTGTGCATGAGGAATAGAAGGTCAAAGACTCACGCCCCCCCCCCCTCCCCACCCACACACACACACAATGTATAGAAAAAATGTGCAGCGCTTGGGGTTGAGATTCCATCAGCCCAAGGTACAATTTGTTATTGAACCAGTGGGATCAGTGCCAGATTTCTAATTTCGTCAAAGAACATTCAGTAGGACCAGTGCTCGAAAGGGCTGAAAATTACAGCTATACCTTTTATAATTTGGGAATATTGAGACAAGACCAATCTCTACAACTTTTCAAAAGGGACCCATAGTCAATTCTCAAGGACTTAGGAGCTGTAGGCCTAGTTCGTGGCTATCGTTCATTTCATGATTTACGCTGAATATCAACCTCACTACACCTCTTGCTAGCTTGCGACACTACGTCGGTCCACTTCCGCCGCCGACCAGCTGAATTTCATCGGATAATTTTGGCGGTCATCGAGTCATCGCGCCATCGAGTCATCGCGCCATCTAGCACTACATATTAGGTAACAGGCTGGGTAATGTGTGCCAGGAATAGTGCCCATTTCATGGGTGTTATGCGAGTTTGATTGAGTGTCGGTTTTCTATAGGTTTGTGGTCAAACGATTATTCAGGGTACGCATGCCATTGATTTTGAAAAGGCTTAGGCCCTTTTGAAAAAAGTTTCTCAGTTTGTCCATACTTGTGTGGAGCCAGACTGTTGTTGAAGTGTCTGTGCAACAACTCTTTGACAACTGTTGTCGAGACTGTTGAATGGGATAAAGGTCTACTGGTGAGAGCTATGGCTGCACTCGAAGACAACGACGAGATGCTGTTACAAAAGCAGAGGTTGCTGCATTTTAGCAGGCCTGTTTAATTTAAGCCTGCCCCCACGGGCGATTTTTCGAGTGATTTTCTCGGTGACCGGCCTTGCGACCACAGCAGCGACTGAACATATTTTTAGTTTTTTTTAGTTATTCTGTTTCTATAAAGCACAGTGATCACATTGGGCCATAAAAGCAGTCAACTGGAGGTGTCTTTATTGCTTTTCTCATAGGGGCGTCAATTCAAGCAATATGAAAATGTCAAACGATGGCTTGCCCTTAAGGTCGATCTATAGTCATTGGGTTTTCCCCAGACAAACACATTCCAAGGGACTCACTGGCGTGAAACTGAATGAATCATAATGAATAATAATTGCCTCTACTCTGTTCGCCAATTTTAGGCCGCGCTAGCGCTCAAATAGATCTTATTGTTGTCAGTCAATTATAAGCCTTAGCATTCAATGGTCCGCTGATTTGCACATGTAATATTTAGAAACGCACTATAGTGAACGTGTGTTACAAATAGTAAACAAACCCACGTGAAGAACAAAGTTCCAAACTTGCGAGCAGTTTTTCTCCCACTTTTATAAACGTTTTTCAAACTTTGAAAATGGAAATGTGTTGCTCACCAAATGGAGCTTGTCCGTATAACAGCCGATTCCGGGTTTTTGAAGTAGATGTCCGCGATATTCAGGAAAAAGAGAAAATTATCAGGAGTAAAAGCTAAACTTTGTTAATTATAAGCATAATTAACACATTTTTTAAAAAATCCGCGGTTATACGGACATGCACTAGGCATGGCTGCGTCTTTTCCAACAGAGTTTGCCTCGATGCGACATAGCATGTTGACGTAAAATTGCTCAAGGAAATTTTTTCGGTCTTTCCAACAAAGTCATTTTTCTGGGCAATCCGGAACTAGGATCCAGTTTTTTAGGGTGAAAGTTCACTTAGATGCTTCATTTGTACGTAACGTACCATACTAGAAATGTTTTTGTAATCATTGTTATCAATGAATTATCACAAGTTAAAGTTGGGCAGTTCAGTGCCACGCAATAGGTACAGATCGACCTTAAACAGTCAAATGAAGTTGTCACAGCCTACGCAAACGAAGTGCATTCAATTCAGGCCAACACACCGACTGAAAAACGTTAACAAAGCAACTCCCTCTCCATCATGATCGAACAAAACAGGCCTAACTCAGTACTCGCACAAAAAGGGTGAGTGATAATCCACTGCTCGTCATATTTAAAACAACGATGAAAACGCTCATACACCCTATCTTGTACCATGGCTAAAGATAGAGACTGACCTCAAAACCACTTCTAAATATAAATCCACATGTGCGTCCGCCCTTGAGCCCGAGATAGAATGTGTGACCCCCGCATGGATTTTAGCCAACCAGAATCGTTTCTTAATTATGAAATCTCTACAAAACCACAAAATACCGAAAAAAACGTATTAATCGTGAAATAATCACAAAAATAAATAGCCGGGACACTTATAGGCATAAAAACTAACCAATCCCAGCTCATTGTCTTGAGATACGGTGATGCTTTAGTGCCGAAAAATCCGTTACAAGCTCAATTTGGACCGAATATAATGGTCACTTAAAGGGACTTTAGGCCCACGTGAACCAATACCCAGGTTCAATGTCGTCCTACAGAACTATACCCTGGGTATAGTTCGATCTACAAAAGTATACCGAGGATTGGATACAGCACCTGAAGACGAGATTGTTCTTGCAAATGCCACATGACCATGCACAAGCATGACAAGTCGAAAAACATCGCTCTAGCGCCCGACACGACGGGCACCATTTTAATAATCGTACTGACAGGCATCAAAGAATTTTTCGTGCCGTTTATCGTCACTCAAATCGGCAATAGTAAGGGGAGAGTGGGGTAAGTTGAGCATAGTAAGGCATATCTGGGAAATGCTGCTTTAAGGCTGGACAGAGCATTCAATCAGTGGTACAGGATTATGCTGCAGGTAGTTGGTTGTGCTGTGGGTGAGAGATATTCAGTTCACTGATTGGCATTTCGTGGCAGATGCACTGTTAGAAATAACAGAAGATTTTACAGAAAATCTGTGCAGCAGAGTCCCCAGGACGGTTCTGTAAAATTACAGACCTGGGCACATGTTCCCGAAGCCGTCGTTAGGTTAACGATGTCGTTAAAACTGGAAAAATGCCTAGCGTAACGACATCGTTAACCTTACGACGGCTTCGGGAACATGGGTCCTGATCTGTAAAATTACAAACTTAAATAAATGTCAACAGAGATTTGACTGGAGGCTGACCAAATTATATTTTCATACTGCCCTCAGAAGGCATCATTATTGGATGTCCAATGGAGTCCAACCAATACAGGAAAACATGAATCATACCATAAAAAATTATAATCTCAGTCTATTCTAGAGTCTTGTACTGTTAAGTGCCAGCCTGAAGAAGACCCCGGTTGGGGTCGAAAATTTGCAAAATCTGGAAGTTGACTTCCTGTATATTATCACGTTGTGTGTCAATTTTAGTGCTATTTCTTTCTTTGTATAAAAAATTATAATAATAATAATAATAATGTGTGGGCTTATAGTGCCTTTTACATTTAAGTGTCAAGGCACTTCACATTATTACCCAGCCTAATCCAGAAANGGTTAAAATCGGTTTTTAATGCCTATTTGTCACACCTCTTCCATCTAGCTCTCATGGCTCCATGGGTGAGGAGGTACTTCTCTCCTCTCTCAGGTAGGTTCTAAACCTTGGAACGATGAAACCATGAAACCAGCCATGAAACCATGAAACCACCCAGGAAACTATGGAACCACCCAAAATTTTGTCAAAACAGGAAAAATGACGAAATGACAAAACGAAGTGATGGACTCCTCACAAACAGGTCATAGGTGTCAAGTGGTACATGACAGCCGTATCATGATATTGCTCTCTTGATGCTTTGGCTCTGGCTGCAGATTTGGTATCAGGACAATTCCCCCC
>NMRB01001569.1:70806-86618 GCA_002633025.1 Notospermus geniculatus | reverse complement strand
AGGGGAGGGCAAAAACAAGGCCTAGACCAAGAGGGGGAGCCACGTGCCCTCCGCAACTGGAAAACCAAAACGAAATAGGCCTACCAGGGTGAGAGAAAAGGAAGAACACCAATGCCAAATTGGGGTCTCAGGACCTTGTGTTAAGACCTGAGGGGGTGATGGTTTTAAGGGTCCACATCCATTTCGACTCTGTCTGAAGGAGAGTCGTCTCATCTGGACATGTCTCGAGGATGGTGAACAACACGTCCGTGACAGAATGTCCTGGCAACTTAAAGTGGGCATAGAGTATCGAGCAGTCACGATCACGGTCCTCTTTCCCTAATTTGATGTTGGACTTATGGTTGTTCATCCTTTTACGGAAACATGTTGTCTGTCCGACGTACTGATCTAATCCTCCTCGCCTTATTCTTCTCATTGCTCAGTGATTTGCATTACCCATTCTGGGTTTTTTTCCTACAAATCTGGAGGTTGACTTCCTTTATATTCCTTTACTTTGTGTTGACCTTTGTGCATCTTTTCGCTTTGTGCTTGTTATGTATTACACATGTCTTATTAATTTATAATCTTTCTTTCAGCCAAATGAAGCTCTGCGCCAGTTACCTACACTCTGCTTTTGGTCAGGCTGAGCAACCCTGCAGTCATTCAACCTTTTCTTTCAGCTAAAATAGCTTCTTCTTAATTGTCCAGCGGCCACCCGTGGGGCTTGGTCGCTATTCTTTCCTTAATTGCTTGTTTGTCCTGTCTACACAGATTTATGTAGTTCTACATTCGGGTTTAGCTCAGTCTTTTCTAGAGTTTCAGATTGTTAAGTTCCACTTGAAAAAGACCCCGGTTGGGGTCGAAAATTCGTGAATTCTGTAGATTGTTTGCTCCATATGAAAGTACATCTTGTTGGTCATATTTCTGCATCAAAATTTAGGAAATTTGGAAATATCGTAATTATGTAATAGCTCATCAGAAAAAACACTAAAAATCAAACTTTTTATTATGTAATATTTTTGAGATTTTTGTTGCAGATGTGATAGAGTGGAACTTTCTAAGGATTTTGTGCTTTGTTTCATCAAAACATGTTGACTGGTTGCGGAGATATTTGAGATTATCAAAATTTTGATAATTTGAGATTTTCGTGTTTTGTAGGAAATTTTGATGCCATTAGATAAAGCTGTGGCCATCTTGAAATTGGCTTCCGTTGATTAACTTGAGAACTCTTTGCACAATCAACCTGGAATTTTTGTAAGGGTTTGCATCTATGAGGGGAAGATTCCTTTCGATGACCAGCTCTGCCGCCCACTCCCCATCCAAGATGGCGGATATGGCGGCCATCTTGAAGTCGAGTTTCCGTCAGTTAATTTCAGATTGCTTCGCCCACAAACAGTGTAAACAGGATTTATTGTACTTCAGTTAGTGCTCATATTAGGGGATAGCGAAAGCGATCATACCTGATATTGCTGTGCTCCCGACCTACATGTATAAATGTGTTTATATTTATGTTAATATAGTTTACTGTTGGTCGAAATAAATGAAATGAAATATACACACCATTGTTGGAGTACATTGTTTGAGCACTACAACGCACCATTCTCAATCATGTATTAAAATGTACCTTGTACGTGTACCTGATCGCCGCAACTCGTGTCTATTTTCCCCTCATTCGCGCAGGATAAGCTCAAAATTAACTACTTTAAGGCCAATGGTATCGGTCAGTTTCGACCGTCCCTGAAGATTCACCATGGCGATCATTGGTTCTTTGATTGGCTTAGTGGGAAAATCGTGGTGTGTAAAATTTCCTCAA
This sequence comes from Notospermus geniculatus, assembly GCA_002633025.1. Lineage (NCBI taxonomy): Eukaryota > Metazoa > Nemertea > Pilidiophora > Heteronemertea > Lineidae > Notospermus > Notospermus geniculatus. The sequence continues at coordinate 84,826 of NMRB01001569.1, read as the reverse complement.
AGTATTCACCATATTGCGGCTCACAAATATACAAGGAAATGCCTCGAGGAGATTATAAACTTATACACAATAGAAAATTCTTCCACAGATTCCATGGATTTTTCAAGGGGATACTTTACAATCAAACTTTTCTTTTCCTTTACAATGATTTGCATGGTCCCCGAGATTGTGACCTCTATGATGCCGTTAGGGGTACCATATCGGGTAAGCTTGTTGTACCCCTCAGTGAACCCTGCTACAAACCAGGGACTAAATACGACTTGAGACTGGGAACTGGTGGGAACATACTGCTGAATTGTGCCCGAGATCGTGAGTATTACACTATGTACGACGTGCAGGTAAACGGGACCAATAAATCGGGTCATTTTGACCTAATTCTGATCAATGGTGTCCGCGTACCTTTACGACAACCACCTTTTCGTATTTCAGTAGGCATACATTATAGGAAACTGTTCACTGGAACCTTGTACCTGTTTTCCCATTTTCGAGAGTACGGATACAGACCGTTAATGTATCGAATTAAAAGTCTTAATACTAATTGTCATGGTTATTGGGAACGGTTTGATAATAATTTAAAATGGATTTACTTCATAGGGGCACCCCTGCCTTGCGTCCACATATTTCGCCAAATCCCTGACCCCAAGAATGGCCTACTGAAGGAGGGAACGGGTAAACTGACGTATTTCCAAACTTCCGCCACAATGCACCCTGCAATCAATGAACAAAATATAAAACACTTCGAGTTGAGCCCACGTGACGACTCGTTGATGCATTTCGTAGTGATTCCTGGGAAATCACTTGGTGAGAAAGAAATTCTCGCACGAATTGAGCGATATCGAGCAGTAATCAGTTAGTGGTTATGAAAAGTGACTCGAAATCTCGAATTTTTGACGCAAAAAGCTGACTAACTGCACACTGAATTGAGAAAATAAGGCTCGGGACACCTTCTTATGACGGTTCCCCGGGGCCCCCGAGCCTTATTTTCCCAATTTTTTGTGCAGTTAGTCAGATGTTTTGCGTCAAAAATTCGAGATTTCGAGTCACTTTACATAACCCGTGAGGGCCCAGTTAGACAGGCCCAGATAGATAAAACTGGAAAATCACCTCTTCAGAATGGGTTCAAATTTCCCAGGCATGTTGGTTATAGAGGCCGAATAAAAATTATTAGCGAAGTTTATGAAAATTAGCCCTTCCCCTGCGGAGCAGGCCACGCCCAAAGATTACGACACTTGCGCTCAGAGGCAACTTTACCTCCACTTATCTCCATTCTGGAATGAGATTCCATGTTTCTGATAGTTTTACATGAAATACCGTATGGGTTTTACATAACATGGGTGGGCCCATTATTTCGGTGGAAGCTCAATGTAGTTTTACACCAACGCCACCTGGATTTGTTACAACAGCCCATGTAAAGTGACCCTGTAAATCAAATCTGCACTGAGGTTCCATTGGTCCGATCACCACATTTTAAGGAAATAAATTCTTTAATGTCCACTTGAACCTCGTCCCCGTCAGACAATAGATATAGACAAGTCAGCCAGCCTGGATGGGTCACGTGGGGTGGATTGTGGGTTGATGAAGGGAAGGAGTTCAAACTGGGGGGGGGGGGGGGGGNGATTCAGTTCGGCGGAAAATTGCTTCCTGAGATTATGTATCATTCTTCAGACTTCGCCAACTTCCCTCTCAACTGCTGCTGCAATTTTCTTCCTAGTCTGGTTCCCTGACCTGCTGTATGGTGGCGCTGACTGATGGTGCGATACAGAGGTCAGGCAGGCGCCACCGTTAATACTGATCACGTGATCTAAAATTGTCAAGATCCTGACAATTTTGCTGTGACGTCACTTAGTAACAGGATGTTTCGCTACATCGAACATCAAGCCGATTGTGCAGCCTTTTGACCCTATAACTTCGGAATTATTTCTCTTGCGATACCTGTACATGACGATGCAGAGGCAGAGCTGATACCGGTGCACCGAAAACATAAAGAACACCCAGCATTTTGACAGTTTTCACACACAAATCTACAACTCGTTCACCGAATCCCGATATCCCATAACGGTCAGTGCATGACTAATGTTCTATTTTTAGCTCAGTATCGACGCGGCGCCTGCCTGACCTCTGTATCGCACCATCAGTCAGCGCCATCATACAGCAGGTCAGGGAACCAGACTATTTCCTTCCATGCAATTGATTTCTTCATTCTGTCCATATGAAGTTTTGATTCATCATCCCATAAACAGGGATGGTTCTCGTATTCACTAATTGGCTGGAAGGTATCGTATCGGCTCCGGTCTGTGGCTTCCTCCATTGCTGATGTTGGCCTGAAGGTCTCCAAACAAATGCATAGAAACTGTCTGGAACTTTATTGCAGGATAGAACATGTCCTATTCACTGCGAGCACTGTCTGACACTATAAAAAGTGTCTGACATAATCAACCTTTTCTGCGCCCACACGACATGAAATCGCACAGCACCGCTACAAACTTCTGACATTATATTGATCACTCTCGTACAGCTGCTCGCAGAGCGATGTCCACATGCGACTTCGTGTCTGAGAGCGAACTTCTGCGAGAAAACTCACGTGGAATGTCGCTTATGGTAGAATCACCGCAACAAGATTAAGGGAGGAATAGAAGCAGTCAGCCGCGTTTATTACCAAAAGACCGCAGCAAATTTCCAGCGGACCACCTGTACAATATAAAACTTTCCTGGTTGGTGCTCATTCAAAGGGGACCCTAGCCCAGTCCCTCAATAGGTATCACTAGTGGTTAAAACTTTTGAAATGAAACTGACATCCCGGTCCTGATCAATTGCCCACACAAAATGCGTCCATTGTATAGAACCGGGTTTCGGTGTGCTGCCCTCTATCGTAGCTAGGATTTTATTATGAATCTGTCTGTTGGGCATTGAATTGGATCCTAGTGACTTCTATTGGTCAACTGACGCCGAATCGGTTAATGTCGTCCTGGGTATAATAGAAATATACCCAGGTTCAATGTCGTCCTACAAAACTATACCCTGGGTATAGTTCGATCTACAAAAGTATACCCAGTACCGTAGTTTTGAGCCTAGGTACGAGTTAGGAATGGATGGCCGCCATTTTGTTTCTCGCTTCAACTGGGACGGCAGTTTTGCAATCAACATCGCCAAAATACCTGTCAATATTGTCAGCTTTTGTGCTCATCGATAGCATGGGTCAACTGTTAACATTTGTCTTAACACAATGGTCCAAACTTATCGCAAGTTAAAGGAGTTAGACGCCGAACTTGTAAACAAGCTGGTTTGTTTACAAATATGGTCGGCAAACTAGTTTTATTCCTTCGTGCAGGTGGCAGCACCCGTGATCGTTAGACTGGTTCCCGGTCCGATGCAACTCACTCACGATATTCACGTCAGTACGTATCACCGACAATAGGTGGCAGCACCGCAGGCGTCCGTAGATAGAGAACCAGTGAATGAGTGTTTACAACTTCGGCGTCTAACTCCTTTAAGCTCACAATTTCAAAGAAATGAGCAAACGAACAGAGCCGATCTGCGTGATATGTTTGTTCGGTGTCGTGCGTTCATCTACGTCCGCATCGACATTACATCAGCCGTGCTGCAAGAACTATTGCGGATTTGAGTGACGATAAACGGCACGAAAAGTTCTTTGATGACTGTCGGTACGATATATTAAAACGTTGCCCGTCGTGTCGGGCGCTTGAGCGATGTTTTTCGACTTGTCATGCTTGTGCATGGTCATGTGGCATTTGCAAGAACAGTCTGGTCTTCAGGTGCTGTATCCAATCCTCGGTGTACTTTTGTAGATCGAACTATACCCAGGGTATAGTTTTGTGGGACGACATTGAACCTGGGTATATTTCTGATATACCCAGGACGACATTAACCGATTCGGCTCAACTGACTGAGGCGCCCGGTCGAGGCCCCGATCGCCTATTGTTTTCCGCGTGCAAGATCAATCGACTGAAAAAGGCACCTTGCAAGTCGATTGACCAACGCTGTATATCGATTAATGGTTGTTTAGTTGTGGATAAAACAATGTTGAAATTTATTGCTATTTGTGTGAGTTGCATTAACGGAAATTAAGTAAAGAGGCATCCATGGGACAGCGGGAAGACGGAAGGCACTCTACCGAACAAACAAATGGCGCAAGGCACTCATTTCCCACCCAGACTTTTTTAGTAGCTGAGTTGTTATTGTTATTAGCTGAGATGTTAAATGTTATTTCGCAAGAACGTTAGTAGGCCTATCTGTCTTTGTCTGCAGCCAGAAATCACGTATGCAATGTCAAAGTAGGCCTACATATGCTAGGATCACGAGAACTTTCCTGTCTGCTGTGCTAGGATTCGACGTCGCGGTCACGATATTTCCATCGCAGTCGATCATTTTCTATAAAATGAAATTGGCTGCAATGAAGCGGAGCTGATCACTCTCTGAAATTGAATCACTCACACATTGTCAAACATTTAATGATATTTCACGGTCGTATTGACGGTATCCATTCGCTCTCCTTCAAATAACATCACACTGGGAAATGGAAGACTGAATACGGAATAAAATACCGTACTAGAATAGGGTTATCGATGTCAGTTGTTGCCGATTCATTAGACGTTTTAAAAAGATGCACAGATTTGTTTTTGCGATCTTCGTCGTAGCTTTTGGCTTACATGGCAGAGGTGAGTGGGTTTTTTTCTTCGGGGAGACGGATCAGTATCAGCAAAATATGCCAAACGTTTGATGTTTGGCACTGAACGGGATTATGTGGCAAAAAATAGGTCGGCACCTTGCGAACGTTTACTTTGTGCAACGCAAGAGGACATGGCCACGGCCGGTCATGCATCGCCGGCCGGATATATACTTACGACTAGAGTCATCGCTATCGCAATCTCGTCGCAGCGTGCGTTGGATCCGATGCAAGGCGCCAACCGCCGCAACTTATCGTCTTTTTATGTCTGATCAGTCGTCCATTGCAGAAGGCGTGGCGTAGGATTCCATTGGGGTAATCATATAATCCTGGTTTTCAATAGGTGTGTTATCTTTCGTCATCGAGAAAGGACCACCATCTGGTATCGGAAATGACGCGCCTTCAAAATCTCCGCCATGCAAGGCCGGCTCTGTCCCAGTAAGATGCGAAACATCAAATGACATGGCGGCGGATGGGTCTATCGCAGAACCGGACGGCACTTGTAAGGCAATAAAACGCAGCAATGTACCTGATTTGACTGTGTCGGTAAGAATCATTCTTAGCATAGTCTGCACGATAAAACATTAGGCATCCAACACCGTACAGCAACTAGCCCTACATGTATGTTTGGCTTTGTTGGAAGACATGTGTTGTATCGTCTGGACAGACTCATTCAACAGTCTCCAACACCAACCAACCTGTTGGATGAAGAATAAACATGCTTATTCCTTTTCAACAAACCCAAAATGCGTATGTGATGTTGGAGAGTGGACGGCCTCATCCAACAAGATCCTACTTGGACCAACATCAAAATTGGATGTTGTTGTATAAACAGAAGTTGTATCGTGTAGACGCTGCTTTGCCACGAAGAGTCATGGTTTTTGAAGCCTTCAAAACACTATCCTCACCCTCAGTGGTTCCTGGCTAAATACTGTACTCGCGCCCCAATACCGTCCTGGGCGGGAAATCAGAGTAGGTGGCCCTATGTGTTTCGTGGGGTATAGCGCACAGTGTCTTACCGAAAACACGTTCCCGTATTAAAAGTCAAGATTATCGACCAAAAATCAGACTATAAAAAACAATTTTATTAGATGAAAAAAGATGCACAAATCATGGAGGAATGATTCATTCCATACGCGGTGTCGTGGCAATGATGCACGAATTGATTTCGCAAAGCGTGCAAATGGCTATGTGAATGAATGTCTACCCTTTCGTCGAGTTCATTTTCTACAGATCATCCTCTGTCATGTCCATGAAATCATGGAGGTCGGAATAAAACCTCAGGTTTTATTCCTCCAAGATGAAATGAATGTCATTATCATCATCATCATCACCGTCCCCTGCTTCGTCAACCACAGGGCCACCCTCGTCCACATCATTTTCCAGATTCTCGATTTTTAAACTCAGGAACGTGTTTTTGGCAACATGCTATATACGGCAGGCGCACAGTGCAAACCTCTCGCGAGACACTCATTACGTCGGTGTCGAAATTAACAACGACCATCTATCCCTGTATAGGCCTCATTGTAAGATGATCTGTCCATGACTTGCTGTACTCCGTGAATCGCCACAGCGCCGCGAAGTTTTGGCATGCTAATTGCTGTTGCATACCAATAGGACCTATTCGCTTGGCGGCAATTTCTATACTATACCGACCGTACTAAGCTCGGGTCACATGACAATCGACCACCAACTCTGATTTCCCGCCCAGGACGGTATTGGGGCGCGAGTACAGTATAGTTATACGCCAACAAAGACTGGCGGGATTGGCCGATGACACTGTGCGGCACTTTTCAAATGGACCAATAGCAGGCCGTTATTGGGGTGAAGCCATGGTAAACAGTACACACTTTCTGACTGGCTCAAACAATCTAATTCTACTCCGGGTTTGTCCGCACTCGTTTCAGAGCCGCCTTTTCTGCGTCTACACTAGAGGGAAGGTCACGTCGAGTCGCCGAGATTCAGGCGAAAGTTGGAAAGCTAACCCTTCAGTCGCATGTCCGACTGGCACACAAATGTATGGCTGCAATTTCGTGAACCCGTGAGTACACAATTGTCTATGCAATGCATCCTTACATGTACTAGCAAAGTACCCGTCAAATGACGGGTGAATTTCGATTGATACCAACCTAAAGATTAGTTGCAGAAGGAACTATTTTGCTGTGGACTGGGATTTTCAGGTCGGATTTTCCTACTCGTGAGCACCCCACGGAGCCCCAGCTGTCCATGCAAATAGCATGGTGATTCTAGGCCTGCCAAGGACATGGTCTGTCCTTGTGACTTGTTTATTGTCGACTTTGCAAATGAGAGTCCTGTCATGATTCCTCGAATACCACTTCTTCCAAGTGACTGCCCATTCGAACAGGACCGTAGGAACGTCCTGCAGGGGGAACGCAATAAAATAGCGGACCGTAGGCCTAGGCCTAAGCGTGCGCCGAAATATCGGCGGGGGTCCGGGGGGCTCCCCCGGGGAAATTTTAGAAAATAAGAGTGCTTTTAGGCCTACGCCATTTCCCAGCATTTTAGAGCAAAATTGGACACTCTAGCCATGTATTGTAAGTGTGGTTCATTATTGGTTTATTTGACTTGGGCTTTTTGGCCATGATTTCGCTTGCAATTCCTGAATTCCCCGGACCCCCGCCGATATTTCGGCGCACGCTTAGGCCTAGGCCTACGGTCCGCTATTTTATTGCGTTCCCCTGCAGGACGTTCCTACGGTCCTGTTCGAATGGGCAGTCACTTGGAAGAAGTGGTATTCGAGGAATCATGACATTCTGGCCAGCGAATTCACCACTCACAATGGTATCCCCAATCACAAATCGGCGGGACAGTTGCAGTTCACAGGGATGCGGCAGCGACATGAGCGTCAGTTGCACGGCGTGTGACAACATGACGTCATATAAACCCAGGTTTCCGTCGCGATGACCTATATTCTTTCGTCGATTTCGCCACTGTTTGAGTGCTGGGGAAACCCCTCCCATGTAGGTAGGATGGATGTTTTAACGTTGTCAAAATATGTATCTAGGTACCATATAAATATATGGTAAATTTCAGTCAGATTCGACGTCAAATATGGCCGCCAGGGAGCCATCTTGAAAAATGGACTTTGACCCACACCTGATAAATAGTGGTAGCTAGGATGCTTTAACCGTGCCTAAATATGTGTCTTGGTGCCGTCTACTTATTTGCCAAATTTCGGTTCGATTTGACTTCAACATGGCTGCCAGGCGGCCATCTTGAAAAATTGACTTTGGCCATATCTCCTCCGTAGTAAATGTTACGATGTTTCAATGTTGTAATATATCTATGCAAGTATCCTGTACATTCCTGCTGAAATTTCAGTCCCAACGAACGTCACGTGTGGCCACCAGGTAGAATTTTTGACATCTGTGACCTAGACAGGAAAGCAGTTTGTTCACAAAATACCACTTGTATTCATTGTATTCAGAAATTGTACTCTTTCTGGGTGCCATCACCTGATTTTTTGTCATTGACTGATGACACTGATCAGATCATAGAAATACTTCTTGGTGTGTTCAGCTTTATCTTATCTGTACTGATCCTTCAACATTCACCATTAGAGTCACAGTTTCACACTTAACCACGGAGACTTGTTACAGAGGTGAACACAATGGCCCTGGCCATTTCATTCTCATTTTGAATGGAAAAGACGAGTGAAAAATGGAAAGTGGGTGTTTATTTAGGCGATATAAAAAGACATAACGTTATCTTTAATTACATTCTGGTTTATGTTTCACCAACATCTTTGAATTAGCTTAGTGATTACGATACCCAAAGAAAACGACGACGTGGGCCCCGTTGCAGTCCTAATCATTTTACTTATAGGTGGCGGGACCGCGCTCCTTCTTCAGCTGTGAAGGCCACAAAACTGCAGGACGGTAGGATGCAGTGTGCCGTCACGAACTGCCCGCAGGCGAATTGTAGAGTGGAGGCATATTGTTTAAGTAAGAACAAAAAAATGAAACTCCCGTCTTTTCGGAATAAATAGTAGTCTCCTTTCTACCTTCTACCTCCGACATTTCTACTAACAGTTCGTCATATTTTCGTCGGTCTGTCGTTAGTCCGTGGATCTCAGTTTCCCCTTCTCAGGGTACATGTAGATTGTAACTTCGTCTTTGCGGCCCGCATGGCGACCGTGCTTACTTTTTAAGCCCAGGTAACACTGTGGCGACTTAGGCGGGCGAATCCCCGCGAACTAGAATGAAATGGTTCTTGGACCATGTGCTCACCCCTTTGGACATAATAGTGTAATGACAGACAGAGATATGTACATGGTCCATGGACCATTTCATTCCAGTTCGCGGGGATTCGCCCGCCTAAGTCGCCACAGTGTGACACGGGCTTTACATGTATGTGGCATTTCCCGCGGGCTTACATTTTGTACGTGACGTTACTCCCGATATACATGTCAAGAGGCCACATCTGGGATGTCAAAAAAAGCGCGGTTACCGGCAGATATTTATGCCCGTGTCACACTGTCCCGAAGTTGACACCCGATGGCCATACGAATTATGGAAACTTTTGGAAATCTTACTGATAAATGCCAGCCTGAAGAAGACCCCGATTGGGGTCGAAAATTTGCAAGATTCTGGAAGTTGACTTTGGGGCCATCTTCACGCGAAATTCAAAATTCCATATTCGTGTGGCCATCGGGTGTCTAATTTCGGGACAGTGTGACACGGGCTTAACACAGGGGACCTTATTTCTTTCATTCAGCACTATATTTTCTTTCAGAGTCGGAAACATTTTTTGTTCGAAAACGTAACCCAACGAGTAAATCCAGTGTGCAAAGTTATATCTTCCTCGACACACAGGAGCCAGTTTTTTGGCCGGACTCGGCCACTACCATAAAGTCATCAGCGAACACCGAGTTCTTTGAATGCATATTTCAATGTCTGGCGGAAAGAACCTGTGGCCATGTTATTTACTTCAAAAGCGTGGAGATTTGTAACCTAATGAAGTGATTTGCGTGACATTCAAGACTGTCATTTTTAAGACAATACGTTCAACTTTACAAAGACACCAATAAGACGCTGGTGGCACCTCATTACCGGTTCTAGACTGGTCCCCTGTCGTACCGCTCCGTGCCTTCAATACTACGACAGGCCGCGTCCGTCATGTTTGCCGGAATCCTGACACACGTATGCAGATGAGCAATTAAAACTCGTAACGTTTCGGGAGTCTCCGGAAATACTGAAGCGAGCCGAAGACCATTCGGCGCTAATTAGGGCCACATCGGCGGTGCTGCAAGATGACGGACATTTTGGTTCCCAAAGCTACCGCTAGAGAGTGCTGTCAGTTGGTAGCTTCGGTAACGGGCGGCCATTTTGTAAATTATTTTCAGAATGAGCCCGGGGAACCCCTTTCTGAGTGGCTTTGAACTCGGCACATGTATCAACTGTCATAATAACATGGAAGCTGTCATGCCAGTGTGTTTTACTTTCATATTGCTCTCTTTCTTGCATACGATGTCGACGCCAAGGAAATATCCATTTTGCACAGTGAGGATGATCATGTGATCCAATGTTACTCGCAATGGGAATTCCTTATGACGTCACACCCCAGGTTTTCTGGGGGGCGAAATGGCCGCCCGTTACTGAAGCTACCAACTGACTGCATTCTCTAGCGGTAGCTTCAGGAACCAAAATAATGTCCGTCATCTTGCAGCACCGCCGATGTGGCCCGAATTTGCGCCGAATGGCCTTCGGCTCGCTTCGGGTAACTCCGGAGACTCCCGAAATGAGTTTTAATTGTTCATTTACATACGTGTGTCAGGATTCCGGCAAACATGGCGGACGGGGCCTGTCGTAGTAGTGGAGGCATGGAGCGGTACGACAGGGGACCAGTCTACAGAGCGAGTCAGAAAAAAATCTATACACTTTTAAAATGGCCTATTACCGGTATTTTTTGTGTAGTAACATCTTATGATATTTTTTTCATATGTACTTTTGGAGTACCTCTTCCTGGTTCGTTTGGTACCAGTTTCACTGGATTAGCTTTCTGCATGATGACTGCACAGATGGCAATTGAATTGGACAAGTCGAAAATGACTTGCGCCAACTGGTGCGGGTAAAACAAATGACGAAAAAAGGAAATTATCCGATGTTTAAATTTTACTTCAAACATTTATGGCAGGTACATTTCACATTTTACAGTCTTTTAGTCCACCAGATGACCTCCTTCTCGTTCAACACACAGCTGGGCTCGGCGCATCATCCCATGGCGAATCATCTGCCCGTCTTGTCTCGCAACCCTTTCCTGCAGATGATCCAAATTAGCTGGTAGGAGTTGTGTACATTACAAGAAGTTTTCTTCCACGAGCGATGACGTCATCAGCCTAATGGTTAAGCAGTGCATTTTCCGGGTATTTTTACTGATCAAAGTTATTTTATTTGAAACAGAGTGGCGATCGTAAACCAGTTTGCTCGGGAAATGGAAGTTTTGGATGTTCTCTACGTCCATACTGCTTCTGAGATTTTTCAGATTTTATCCTCCGCCGTCATTATCCTTGTTTTGAAACCCTGTTGAATGCCATTTTAATGGTAAAAATCGGGGATTCCCCCGAAAACAGCAGAGTGTCTGGGGATTCCCCAATGACATGAATGATAAACAATTTACGAGGGGTGGAATTAATCTGGTTCGACCGTATATCAAAGCCTTTGATATTTCTTCAGACATCAGTGAAAATTTTATTTTGATCGGTNGATAACCCCATAAGAAGTAATCCGGGGGGGGGGGGTAAGATCTGGAGACCTTGGGGCCCTGCTTATTTCCTTACACAGACCAGTTGGCAAATTATAATGACTGACGTCACTCGTCACGTGGATTGTTACTTAGGGTGTAACCGCACCCCAAGTAACAACCCACTTTCTCGTTACTCAAATAGTATTGCATGGGGGGGGGGGGGGTCACGAATAATCCGACCGACATTTCAACATTACCAATGAAATAAATGCAACAACCACACACTCCTCCAATATTACCCAATACTACCCAGCACTACTCAAAAGCTAAAGCATATGATATCCACGGAAGCGACAATTTATTCAAATCATTATCACAACGCACATACAAATACATATATGTACAACAATCAATGACATACCGTTATTTTATGATGTCGCTGCCTCTTGTACACCGCAGCCGATGGAGTCGTAGTACTCACATAACTGTACTGACACTGAGAAGAAAAACGCGAACCTAACGGCCAAAGGCCGCGGGCAAGCTCGAGTTTGCAAACTTATTGAACATACTCTCATACTTATTCTACTTTTCCGCCGACAACGACAGCCTCTGAGCCACCTCACTGGCATCCGTTACAGCTTTCGGTAGTATGTAAACATTGAAACGTTTCAAAAGAAACGGGCCAAATGAAACGACCCAAAAAACATGCTAAATCTGAAGTTGCATGGCAGAAACGGTGTAATTTTGTTTTTGCAGTTCATTTTGGCACTTTCATGGCAAATACCATTAAAATATCTCAAAACACACGTCTCCCGTTCAAAACACACGTGTTGTTATTGTTTACATGACACCATGCTTCCCATTCATTCAATGTTTAGGTCTCCGATCCCAAATATGGAAGTCGTCGCTTCAGAAATTATCTATGCGATTATTAATTACCTTTTATCATATACTTTCTCTATATGTCACTCGCCATGGTTATTTTCTGTGAGGAATTTGTGTGAGGCCTCAACGTCTTCAAAATATATCGTTTTTGATATTGGGCAAAGTTTGTAACACAATGTGCATGCGAGTTGTGAATAGATAATAAGCCATGAGCATTCCAAACAATTAGCGTACTCCGATCATTCCATTATGAGGGGTGCGAGCAGGTTGGCGAGAGGAAAATGTGACGTCGTTCCCCCTTTTACACCTAAATCTGGCTAGGAAATCGCAGAAAAAGCTAAAATGATGATAAAAATCATGAAGGCATCAGGTAATCTACATTCATACAATGTAAAATAATATAGGTTTTTGGTATTTTTGTTATGATTTTTCGTATTTTTAAAAACATTTTGGGTCGTTTCATTTTTGGCTCGTTTCTTTTGAAACGTTTCAATGTTTACATACTACCACAGCTTTCACCCTAACTGTAATATGCCCCAGATGATTCGGAGAACCACCTAACATGATTCATCATCTCAGACTCATTCTTCACCGATCCAGATAGACCAAGCAAAACCGAGCACCCTGCTCTGAAACTATGGGGAGTCTCTCCATCGTAAATTCGCAGTGTCACCAGATACTGGCGTAACCTGTCGTACATCGAACTGAAATTGACACACTGATCGAGAACCCTTCCAGACCCGTGGACATACTAAACAAATATCCTACCGACAGATCGATCCCCATCTGTTTTGCCCCTGAACATAACGCTCCAAACCCTTCACCGGGCAAATCTCATCCTCCCTGCACCGCTTTACCACAAATCTATTAACCCTATCCGTACCACCCCTTATCGTCTTGCTCAATGTATGACATAACAAAAAACCAGTGTCGTCATCCAAGCTCTAACCTCCTGAGATGGCATAATTGACAGATCAGATGCCCTGTCAGTTGACCCGCAAAGGTCCTTTTCTACGGCAGATTTATTTTGCGCGCGGGAAAATAATAGGCGATCGGGCCCTCGACAAGGCTCCTCGAGTACCTCATTCGAGAAATCGGACACCTCGCACAAAAGTGCGTTTATCGAGAAGACCGTTCAAATTCAACTTTAACCCTATCCATACCACCCCTTATCGTCTTGCTCAATGTATGACATAACAAAAAACCAGTGTCGTCATCCAAGCGCCTAACCTCCTGAGATGGCATAATTGACAGATCAGATGCCCTGTCAGTCGACCCGCAAAGGTCCTTTTCTACGGCAGATTCATTTTGCGCGCGGGAAAATAATAGGCGATCGGGCCCTCGACAAGGCTCCTCGAGTACCTCATTCGAGAAATCGGACACCTCGCACAAAAGTGCGTTTATCGAGAAGACCGTTCAAATTCAACCACATAAACCATATATCAGTATTTAGCTAAGACATTGAGCTTTCCATTAGTGTAATTTATTTTGGAATAATGCAAACGAGTGAAGAGAAATCGTTTAAGAAATTTCGTCCTCCGCTCAGAATTGGAGGTCACTTGGAGTAGAGCGTTGTTAAAAACAATGCCATAACTCCATAAATACTTGCCTGCATAAAACCAGCAAAACTGAATGGATGGAGAAACTATCAATCTCCAATCTGTATTAATTTCATACATCGGCATGGTATTCCAAGTTTTTGTACGCAGTTTGAACAGCAGTAGGTAACGATTCTCGCAGCCATAA